>JAIUZE010004293.1:0-54850 GCA_022085475.1 Heliosperma pusillum
AATTACCACATGATTATAATATATGTTAAAGGGTGGTTTGGATAATAAAACATCGTAATAACTGTATTATGTCTTGTATGTTTTATTTTAGTTGATGCTTTTATATTGTTATTGGGAATGTTTGAATGAATTTTTAACGTTTTTTTTCAATCAGTTGTAACTTAGTGTGGCCTTAGTAGATTGTGTTACCGTAATGATGGTAACATAGTCTTGGATGTATTTTGAGATCTCGCATCTCCATTATTTTAGTTTTGGGTTTTGAAATTAGTATGTAATAAATAGGATCTATGTAATTTTATTTGTTGTAATTTCAAAGAAGACTAAAGATGGAGATTGGAGCTCACTCCCGCTGCATGGACCAAGAAGGGTGATAAAGTCAAGCTTCGAGGGTCCAATCTGTTGGATTCCGAGTTGTATTTATTCTTTTTGGTAGGATAGGCCACACTAGGACATGTTTTTTCTTTTACGTTTTTCATTCTCGTTTTTCCTTTCCTTCACATGATAGATAACTGCATCATATTCCGCCTAAACCAAACCACCTGATAAAATGCATGTAAAATGATTCATATAGGTTGAATATTTTAATCATGGACATACAGATGTCACTCGCTTTTAGGGCCATCACCTTAGTTAAATCATTCTCGAGTTGCTAGACATTCGTTCACTTAAAATGAATTTAAGGTAAGATGATGGGACCTTCCCCTATAAATTAAAATTGAGACTAGTCTTTATAGGGAAAACTACTATGAGCCCCTTCTTCGTCGGAAGTCATAATATGACCCCTTCTACGTTGGGTAAGTAGTGAGTGTTGACCTATTTTATCTCAACATTATAGTACGAGTAATATCTCGGGATTCTAATGGACTATAAGATAGAATTTACAGAAATTTATCGACCGAGAATTCTAAAGGTAGAATTAGCCAAAAGGTTGGCTTATCAATTTACAGAAATTGAGTCTTGGGATCATTTATATAATTCTTGAGGGAGGTCAATTGTATAAATGCACGAGTCATTGAACTAATCAGTTTTTCATTAGACTCAAATTTAAAACGATGAAACTTATCATATTTATTTTTCCCACAGTCAAATATTCAGATATAAACTGCTAATAACATATGGCTGGCCATACTGATGACCCAATGCCAAGTGCCACGCTCGGACGTGAGTCCTGGCTTAAGATGTTCATGGACACCATGAATCAGTCAACGCGACTGAAGAATAACGGGTCCAATTGAAGGACGGGAGTCGCATTACGGAATGCTGCCATTGCTGACGGTAAGCTCCAGTACTTGGACTGATGGCCACTACGCCAAACCCAGGCCCCAATGCGAGCAAATGAATCACTTGCTTATAGTGATTTCGTAAGGAGGGGGTGCGATAAAGAACGTCTTCCATCTTTTCAATGGAATCAAATATTGCAAAGGCGATTCATTGCCCAAGGGCAAACCAGATTTATCACCACGCTCTCTAACGAGGTTTCTCGAAAGCACCGAGGATCGTTAGCTATGAGCATACCTGTCGCTTCTTTGAAAGCGAAACTCCAGAGGGGCCAAGCAGTTAGCCCACACATTCTTGACATGATTGAGAATGTCGAGAAACTGGAGGCACTTGGTTGCAAAATCGATGAGAAGATCGTCATAGATCGCGTTCGTCATTCAGCTCCACTCACTCCTTGTACAGACAGAGAGTGATCTGAAATTGAGTGGGAGTCTGAAACAGGACGTTTTCATGATTGGCAACAAGGGCAAAGGTATGGGCAAGGCTAAGGCCAACCTAGCTGTAGGGAAGCCGAAATTCAAAAAGCCAGGGCAGGGCAAGAGTGGGCCTGGTGAGTCTAGCGGTAGCTCACAAGGCAAGACAAAGAGCGATGAAGGTAACGTGGAGTGCCACCATTGCCACAAGTTGGGCATTGGAGGAGGAACTGCCTCGTGTACCGTGAGGACATAAAGCAGGCCGCGTCTCTCCTGTTGGTATGTCTTCTTCTTTTATTCATATGATTGAGATCAACCATGCAAGTTTCGGAACTTGGGTACTAGATACTGGTTGTGGTTCTCATCTGTGAGTAGTAAGAAAGCAAAGGTTGGTGACAAAGATCAAACCTATTTATGGCATTGCCGTATGGGACACATAAATGAAAAACGCGTGAAGAAGCTCATTGATAATGGGACTATCTCCCCATTTGACTATGAATCTTTTGGCACGTGTGAATCATGTCTCATAGGCAAAATGACTCGAATTTCCTTCAAAGGTGTTGGAATGCGCGCTGCTGACCTATTAGGACTCATACATACTGATGTGTGTGGACCTATGTCAATCAACGCTAGAGATGGCTATAGATATTTTATCACTTTCACGGACGATTTGAGTAGATATGGTTATGTCTACTTAATGAAGCATAAAAGTGAGTCCTTTGACAAGTTCAAGGAATTCCAGAATAAGGTTGAAAACCAGCTGGATAGAAAGATTAAAGCACTACGTTCGGATCGTGGTGGCGAATATCTTTCGAAGGAGTTTGATCGACACCTTAAAGACTGTGGTGTAGTACTGCAGTTAACTCCACCTGGAACACCACAATTGAATGGTGTGTCCGAACGGAGAAATCGAACATTACTTGATATGGTTCGATCCATGATGAGTCACACGGTTGTACCTGATTCATTGTGGGGTTATGCTCTTTTGTCAGCTGCTCTAATACTTAACCGAAGTCCGTCTAAAGCTGTAGACAAGACTCCATATGAACTATGGAAGGGAACGGTCCCTAACTTGTCCTTTATTCGGGTTTGGGGCTGCGAGGCTTATGTCAAGTGGAGACCTGACGATAAGCTCGGCCCACGATCGGTCAAGACATACTTTATTGGTTATCCAAAAGGGATGTTTGGTCATTACTTTTACTCGCCTACCGAACATCGAGTTTTTGTTGCGGCTAGTGCGACGTTCTTAGAGAAAGAATTTCTCGAGAATAGGACAAGTAATGGAACCTTCGAACTGTCGGAGATTCAAGAACCAACAACCGAGCAACCAATGGAGGAAACTGTTCCTTCATCATCAGCTGCGGTAAATATTCCTTTGGAACCTAGGAGGTCGGGTAGACACTCTATTCCTCCAGACAGATACATTGGTATGGTCGAGGAGAATGAGAGTGATGACGTTTTACTCCTAGAGAGTAACGAACCCGCTACCTATAAAGGTGCCATGACCTGTTCCGACTCTAAGCTATGGCTTGACGCCATGCAATCCGAGATGGACTCTATGTATGAGAATGACGTATGGGATCTGGTTGACTTACCTGATAAGGTTCGGCCTCTTCAGTGCAAATGGCTTTACAAAATAAAGCATTCTGTAGAAGGACAACCAGATACCTACAAGGCACGACTAGTGGCAAAGGGTTTCACTCAAGTGCAAGGATTGCACTATGATGAAATTTTTGCACCCGTAGTTATGCTGCGTTCCATTCGGATAATCTTAGCGATTGCCGCTTTTCATGACTATGAAATTTGGCAGATGGATGTGAAAACCGCCTTCTTAAACGGTTATTTGGAGGAGGAGTTGTACATGGTACAACCCGAAGGTTTCATTGATCCTAAAAATCCTAAGAAGGTATGCAAGCTTAAGCGTTCCATCTATGGACTTAAGCAGGCTTCTCGGAGTTGGAATCATCGTTTCGACCAAGTGATAAAAGAGAATGGATTTACTCGATCGGTCGAGGAACCATGCTTATATATCAAGTCGAGTGGGAGCAAGATTGTCTTCCTAATATTGTATGTCGATGACATACTCTTGATTGGGAATGACATACCTCTCTTAACTTCGGTAAAAGTTTGGTTAAAGAACCATTTCCAGATGAAAGATCTGGGCCAGGCACAAAGAATTTTGGGGATCCGTATCTACAGAGATAGATCACGACGGATGTTATCCCTCAGTCAGGAGTCTTATATAGATAAGATTCTTGAGAGGTTCAGCATGACCAACTCCAAGAAGGGGAACCTTCCAATGTCTCTGGGATGCAGTTGAGTAAAGCTCAGGCACCAAAGACATCGGAAGAGGTCGAGCGCATGAGTCGGCTTCCTTATGCATCAGCTATAGGATCGATCATGTATGCATGAATGCACACGTCCAGAGTGGCATGGCATATGCATGGAGTATGACAAGTCGGAAGAGTTGTGTTGTGTGGGTGTGGAGCTAGTGTCCTCCAGTTAGTGCAATAACATAAATAAATCTCTGTAGGTTCACAGGGTATACTTTGTATAATAATCAGTTGATTAACGTTTATCAATAACGGTTGGCTTGCTAGATAAGTTTGACGTTATTGTCATACAGATGGCGGTGATCAACTGGTCCCTAAAAGTCACACCTATAGGATGTGTTTGAGAGATGTGATTATTTGAGAAAATAATCATATTGATACCCTATTATATGACTAAAAGGTTAGTCAGTGTATTTGACTAAAAGGTTAGTCAATGTGATGATGAGACGAAAGTTAGCTGAGACGAATTAACTGTAATTCGTAAAATTGATATTAGTATATAATGTAAGCTAATTAATCATAAACCGTTATAATTAATTGGCAAATTATAAATATACGGATATTTATAATTAATGATGGATTATAATGTCGGTCCATGTAAATACGACGATTATAGTATGTTACATTATATTGGAAGCTAAAATGACCGAAACACTGTATCCTGATACACTCGGGTTTTCGGGTCAATGGGTAGTTATTTGAGGAGACTAACTCTCCTCATATAAAAGACCCACTATGTGCCGTGAGTAAGTGAAAAAGAGAAAGCAGGAAAAGAAAATTGGAACCCTATTCTATTCTCTTCTCACTGGCAGCCACTATCAGAACATTCATCACAACAGACAAAAGTTAACTGTAACTTTTGACAAAACACAAAACCTTTTCTCATTAGTGAGATCGCGTAAAAGGTTTACTTTCTAGCAAAAGGAAATGGTATTTCTCGGAGCATCTTGGGTGCAACGATTAGGAGGATATCTACTTTGATATCTCTGTTCTTTACGCCAATTGCTAGGACCGGAGGTTGATTTCTAAATCTATATTCCTTTTGTTGTTTTCGTTTATGACTAGTATAATCAAGTTATTACTATTTCGTTATAATCCTATAATAATTGTATTGTGGTAATACGGATTTCCCACAGTGGGTATGTGTGAACTTCGAGGACGTAGTTCTTTTTAAGGAGGGAAGATTGTAATATTACGTATTCTGATAGTTGGGTACTCGGTCGAGTGGGTCACACTCGTCCGAGTATGTTAGGTGTGTGTTTGACGCAGGCTTCTACCCAGGGGTCACTCGACCGCGTTAGCGAGGCACTCAGTCGAGTTTCGCGTACTCGGCCAAGTGTGTTGTGTGCTCGGCGGCCGAGTGTCCGATCAGGGACGTCTTTCGCGCGGTTTTGATTAAGATGATTAGTAGTTTATAAACTTATACCGTCAGTCCTAAATCATTTATAATTAACCTAATTACATTTATAAACCTCTCTAATCACCTTAATCATCTTCCCAGCAAGAGTTTGTCATCGTTGAGCATTCATAATCTCTCTTTTCCGTATCATTTGCATTAGTAAGTGTATCATTCTTAATCAGTTTAGTTATTGTTGACTAGTGAATTGGAAACACTAATATGGGTAATTTGGGAAATGGGTTAATTAGGGATAGATCTTGATATTAGTATTGTTGTGTGTGATTTTTAGATGAGGAATTCGTGGAGCAGTTCTAACTCGTCTTTGTTGCCTTGTTGAAATTGGAAGTTCGGATTGAGGAAGCGTTTTCCGTACACAGTATGATTATACCTTTGTTGTATTGTTTGTTATTGTGGTTGATTTCTTGTGAATAATGTGGTATTATAATTATGTTTGTTGGATGAATATCGTGAGCCATGTCTTCACCCCTATGTTTCGCCCCTTGTGTCTCCCCTCGCAAGGGGAATGTGCACATTAATGAACTGCGTTCGCTTGTTGCAATGAGTGAGGCTTTTGATGTCCAGTGTTGCGGTCAGGCATCGGCATGGTTGGGTTACCTGTTGAGATGGGAACCCGGCTACTTGTTGTGATGAGAGTCATTTGTGATCTTGGAGTTTGGAGGTGGCGAGACATTGTTTGATTTACTTGCAGTACTACTCTTGCGATTGGATGTTGTTGTTGTGTAATCATATTGATCACGCTTTTGTTTTCAAAACCGCGGCGATCCATTGGGGCATGGTGAGCAGGGAGTCTATCAGGTAACATTGGTTGAGCTTGCTTGAGGGTTTGCTGGGACGCTTCGAGATGATGATCAGTTTTAGCTTCCGTTGAGTCCTTAGTTTTGCATAGTCTTAGACATGTTGACATTTCAGTTTACATTTGTCTTTCATTTGGAATTTGAATGATTGTATTCGCTTTAAACTTTACTTATTAGAAATAAATGTTTCATTATGGTCTATTTGTTATGTTTACCTCGTGTAACCGAGATGGTACCATTTCCATTTGCTAAGGTAGGCCTTGGTAAGGCACTTTAGTAGACGGGGGTGTTACAATGTTAGTGACTATATATTTCGTAGCTTATTGATGCCCTCATATCTTATTTATATATAATAATTTAGTTAGTTTTAATATTTTGTGTGCGAAAACGAGGAAAAAAAAACATAGCTGTAGTGTGAGGAATGTCTTACATTCTTCTTTCTTAGACATAAAACTAACTTTATTTTTTAATGTATGGCGTAACTTAGTTCACCTTAAGCTAACAAAAATATAATTCTTCGACACGCAGAGGAAAAGAGACTATTTAAAATTACGCTAATTTTGGTCATTATTTGAGCATCCCGGTTAGAGGTGGCAATTAGGTCGTTTGGGTCATGTCGGGCCGGGTCGAGTTATGGTTATGTCTAGGTGGGGTTCGGGCCGCCTTTGTGTTGGATTCAGTCGCTTACAAGTCAAGTCAATTCTTAGTTCGAGTTCGGGTCATTTAGATAGATATGTCGGGTCGGGTTATTATGAGGCTCACTCAGACTCGTTTTTGGGTTGGACTGAAAGTCCATAGACCTTAATTAGACTATTCTAATTAGTTAATAAATTACTTGTTAATTTACTGTTTAATGATCTATGTAACATGCATGCAAATATAAAGACATTTTTTATAAAAGAAGAAATTTCCTCACATTGAAATGGAAATAAAAAGGGCACAATAAGAACTCCTTCTTATTGATCTTGAGCTATAATCAAGGATGATCCACATCCCATAGGGTAAGTCTAGGGTCGAATAGATTTTATCCTAGGTCACCGAAAAGCTAGTTTGAGAAATTCGAGAAAACACAAGGAAAGCAAGGTTGACACGGTTACCTTCCAACCAATTCTTTACCACCATCATCTCATAGCACGCAATTTTATCCCGTCAACCACGACGCGGGACCACCGTGTTCCACAGAAAATTTAACAAAAACTTTAATTTTGGGGACCAATTCCCCGCCAACACACAACTACACAATGTAGCCCCATCATCAAAATACCTCTTAACCTTCACTTTAGCCGGGTCCGACAGTTCGTCCCATGACGTACTCGGGTCAATTTTGATTCCATCATTAGGAACCAAAAACAGAGTACTAAAATCGTCAAAGGAGACCGAGACTGCGCGGCCATTCACCACGGCATGCAAAATTCCAGATTTCAAAGAAACAGTTGCATAAAACTGAATTACCTCGATTCGATAGATATGACCTCAAAACCGAGACACTTTCTCCCACTCTTGAAAATTCAAGAAATCGTTAAAGAATCCCAAAGCTTCATATTTTTTACACCATGCCTTCGGGAAACTACGACCTCCATGAATACCGTATTTAGCAACCCGGTTAACTAATTTTCGTTCATCCTTTGTTAAACGAAGCTTGTCAAGTCCGGATGCCGTTTCTTCAGGTGAGAACTCGCGAAACAGAGGTCGTGTAGTTGCCTCGATTTCCGTGTTGTCTTTGTCCTTGGTAGCTTCATCTTGTACCCTATTCTTCCCCTTATTTAATCTACGTCTTTTAGTACCCTCAAGAACCGAACCCGACTCGGTTTGGGTCAAATTGGGTAATTTTTGTTTTGGTTCAGGAGAGAGATTAGTGGGCATGCTAGGTGTTCGAATTTTGGAGTTTGGGGTATTGGTATTTTTGGACTGTGTGGGAGCCATTGTTGATGGTGTTGATTTTTTTGTTGTTGTTGTTCTTTTCGTGAAGAAGGAGAGAAGGATGGAGTTGGTGATGTGTTTTGATGGTGATAGTGATAGGTAATTATGAAAGGTAGTGTTTGGGTTTGGGTTTTGTAGGGGGCACGTGAAGTGCCGGCTATTATAGCCTCTTTTTCCTTTTTTTTTTGTTTTTGAATTTGGGTAGGATAGTAAAAGGAATATAGGGTAAATATTTGTGGTAAGGATATAGGATTAGGTAAATAAAAAGATATGGTAGATATTGTTGTGTGGGAATTTCGGTTGACATTAGTTTCATGGGTAGAGTTTTGGTTTAATTTGGAAAGTGAATAAGATAGATTTTTGGCAAATATGTGGTCCATAATTCAATATCCATAAAATACTTAATATGCAAGATACTCACGTAAAATATATAATATTAAACACAAATATACTAGCAATGGAATACACGGACACAGTCATACAATCTTGTCTTATTCTAGTCAGTCACGAAGGTTCACAAAATAAATATGACGAATTTAATTGCTACTGATTATACCAATTTCCAACCGCAAAATCTCAAAACGTCTTCTCGCTAACGCCTTTGTTAAAATGTCAGCCCATTGATTTTCAGTACTACAAAATTCGAGTTTAATGTTGCCCTTTTCAACATGGTCACGTAAAAAATGATGTCTAATATCTATATGCTTAATACGAGAATGCTGAGCTGGATAATAACACTAGTATTATCACAAAATACAGGCATACAACCAACATTAACACCATAATCACATAGTTGTTGCTTTAACCAAAGTAGTTGAGAACATACCAGTCCTGCAGCGTTATATTCGGCTTCAGCAGTAGATAACGCAACCGAATTTTGCTTCTTTGAGCCCCAAGTAATTATGCATGGTCCAACAAACGTAGCGAATCCAGAGGTACTTTTTCTATCTAAAGAACATCCTGCATAATCTGCATCTGAATATCCTACTAGATCGAAATTGCACTCAAGTGGATACCATAAATATAAGTTAGATGTACCAATTAAATATCTCAAGATACGTTTAACTGCAATCATATGTGACTCTTTAGGACAAGATTGAAATCTAGCACAGACACATCCGCTAAACATAATGTCAGGTCTACTTGCAGTTAAATATAATAAAGAACCAATCATACCTCCATATGTAGTTTCATCGACACACTTACCATTTTCGTCTAAGGTCAACTTTTTATCAGTTACCATAGGTGTGTCCATTGGATGAGCGTTCTCCATACCAAATTTTCTGATTAGCTCCTTGACATATTTTTGTTGGTGAATCTTTATTCCTTCCTAAGTTTGTTGAATTTGCAATCCTAGGAAGAATTTCAATTCTCCCATCATGCTCATTTCAAATTCTGAGGTCATTAGATCTGAAAAGTACTTGCACAATTTATTGTTAGTAGAACCAAAAATAATATCGTCTACATAAATTTGAGCAACAAGTAAATCAGAACCCTCGGATTTTAGAAATAGGGTTTTGTCGACATATCCTCTTTTAAAATTGTTTTGTAATAAAAATTTGGACAATCTGTCGTAACAAGCCCTAGGCGCTTGTTTCAAACCATATAAAGCTTTATCGAGTTTTAAAAAACATGGTTTTGAAATTTGTTATTTAAAAATCCGGGAGGTTGTTCTACAAAAACCTCTTCTTCCAAATATCCGTTAAGAAATGCAGTCTTAACGTCCATTTGGTACAGTTTCATTCCTTTATGAGTTGCGAAGGCGATAAGCAAGCAAATAGCTTCAAGTCTTGCTACAGGTGCAAAGGTCTCGTCATAATCAATCCCTTCTTGTTGATTATATCCTTGAACGACCAAGCGAGCCTTATTTCGAACTATAATTCATGAGTCATCCAATTTATTTCTAAATACCCATCGAGTACCAATTACAGTTCGATTGTTTGGACGTGGCACTAGATGCCAAACTTTATTGCGTTCGAACTGTTCAAGCTCCTCTTGCATTGCCACAATCTAGTCAAATTCTGCAAGTGCTTCTTTGATGTTGGTAGGCTCTATGGTAGACAGAAAGGAATAGAATGAACAAAAGTTATTTAATGTTCGTCTTGTTTGAACTCCCTTATTCAAACTTCCTAGGATAATATCCATAGGATGAGAACTCTTATATTTCCATTTCTTAGAGTTCCTAGGCTCATCATCATCTGATGAACTCTCACTTTCCTCAAATGATTCAGAGTCAAGATTGGTTCCCACTGAGTTGGACTCCGGGGTTATAGCTAAAGTTGGTACAACTTCAGTTACAGTATCTTGATCTGGGTCCAAAGTTATAGCATCATCAGTTATAAATTCGGTTTCCTTTTCCTTGTTTTGAGAAGAGACATTCGTATCATCAACAATTGTCTCAGTTCTCTTTTCAAGATCATTTGGGGATTTATCAAGTTCATAATTGATTCCTTCAATAACTTCTTCATTAATTTATGGTAAATCATCCCTTGAAAGGCGAAAGTCGGGATCATTCATGTCTTCTTCTTCATTATGTTCAACTTGCTCAGGCACATTATCTTCATCAAATACAACATGAACACTTTCTTCTATGCACAAAGTTCTTTTGTTAAAGACTTTAAAAGCTTTACTATGATTAGAGTAACCAACAAACGCAACTTCGTCACTTCGTGGATCAAATTTGCTTAAATTACTTTTTACATTATTATGGACAAAACATTTACTACCGAAGCAACGAAGATGAGCTATATTGAGTTTTCTCCCTCTTAAAAGTTCATATGGAGTCTTTTTGAGAATTGGTCTAATCATAGCTCTGTTGTGCACATAGCATACAGTACTAATGGTTTCGGCCCAAAAGTTCTTAGGAAGACCACTACACAAAAGCATAGTGCGGGCCATGTCCTCTAATGTTCTATTCATACGCTCAACGACACTGTTTTGTTGTGGGGTTCGTGGTGCAGAAAATTTATGTCCTACACCATTCTCCCTACAATATTCTATAAAATCTTGATTATCAAATTCGGTGCCATGATCCGTACGAATGGAAACTAACTTTTTATCATACTTGTTTTGGGCAAGCTTCATTAGTACCACAAACTCATCGAAAGTTTCATCTTTAGTAAGTAGAAAGATAGGCCATACATACCTTTAGTAGTCGTCGACTAGGACGAATACGTAACTTGATCCACCGCGGCTTCTGACTACTCGTTTTGGTTTGAATGAAGATCTAACTTGTTTACATCGGGCACATGAGTCACACATCTTTTCTTGTTCGAATTTGATTGAGGGTAAACCCTCAACTAAATCCCACAATTTGAGTTTCTTAAAATTGTTGGACTGATGTGTGCAAACCTCTTGTGCCACAAGCATGAATCATCTACAATAACTTTCATGCACTTAAAAGAACTTGTAGTAACTTTGTTTAAATCAATCATATACACGTTCCTTTTACGTAGACCTTCTAGAATAGCATTACTAGTACCTTCAATTATTATGCGACACACGTTTGAATGAAAAACTACTTTATTGGCTTTGTCACATAATTGAGAGATACTTAGCAAGTTATGTTTAAGACCATCTACCAGATAGACATTATTAATAGCATGTGAAGGAGATATACCAATCTTACCTACACCGATTATTTCGCCCTTCTTGTTGTCTCCAAAAGTGACCTTGCCACCGTTGAAGGTCTCTAGTGAAAGAAAAAAATTCTTGTTTCCGGTCATGTGTCTCGAACAACCACTGTCGAGACACCATCAATTGTTTTCTTTCACTATTATCTGCAAAGGAATCAAATACAGCTTTTAGGTACCCACGCTAAGTTGGGTCCTTTGTGGTCAGTGACTCTGTAAATTTGATCCTTCCTAACCCATACCTCTTTTACAATTTTTTTGTTCTTAACATAGGGTTGTCTAGGTTTATTATAGTACGTTATATTGTTGTGATGCATACTGGGTTTACATGACTGCTTCTGATTCACATACGTTTTAGATTTTGAAGGTATAGATGTGTAATCGAAAGCTATGTCATAAAACCATCTGAACTCATTATTTCTAAATTCTTCACGTTGAGGTTCAGGTTCAGACTCATCAACACTAGACACGTCATGTTCTTTAACAAAATCAATTTGATTTTTGTTATCGTTGACATATTTAACACAATTCTCTTTAACATGACCATTGTGACCACAATAATTGCAAATCAGATATTCTGAAAGATTGACATACTTTCTTCTTCTGAAATCACAGTCACAAGGAGTGGATTTTCACTTATCATGGTTTCTACGACTATAACATTCATGTCCTAGAACATCTTCATGTTATTGTTAGACTGTTCGGTAAAGAAGTCTAAGACCTTCTGACTTCCTTCCCATTTATCATGAACTTTTCGTGCATGTAGGAGCAATTCCTTCAAAGACTGAATTTCTTTTTCACATGACGAATGGTCTACATTCGAGTCTTTGGAGGGATTGTTCTTTTTAAAGTTTTCACGAAAATCATTAAAACGTTTGTACAAGATAAATTTCTCCTCATTATGTCGATCTTTGGCTTGGGAGAATTCAGCCTCTATATCCTTCAATTGCTGAGAAAGAAAAGAGTTTTCTTTCTTGTGGTCAATGATAGCAACCTCCTTTACCTTAGCTTCAGATCTTAGAAGCTCATTGACTTTCTTCAATTCTAAAGTTATAGCTTCATTAACTATAACTTTGGCTTGAAAATGCTTAATGTTGAGCTTTAACTCTGAGATTATAGCTTCATTAGCTATAACTTTAGACTCAAGAGGTTCTTTCTCAACATTTGTCATGTCTGAAGTTGTAGCTGAAGTTGCCATAACTTTAGATTTGAGCTTTTTAGCTTTGGCCTTTAGAATTTGGTTTTCCTCAGCAATGTCAAGAATTTGTTCTTTAAGATCTTTTAATTCAAGACTCTGTTCATGACAATGATCTAAGGTTTCTTCAAAATACTTAATTAAAGACTTCTTAGACAATTTCTTAACTTGCTTTTTAAGTTCAAGATGACTAACCTCTTCATCATCTTCTGAATCTGGTTCTGAATCTGAATTGCCGACAAGGCACATCTCAGATTCGCTCTCATTGTCACTGTCAGAAATTAGATCAAGACTTACGTTGCTCAGACATAGGTTGTTGACTTCTTCTTCCTCTGACTCGTCGTCTTCTGTGTCGAGATCTCCCCAGCAGTAAGCCATCATGACTTGCTTGAATTCCTTCTTGGTTTTGTCTCGTTGATTTTTGTCTTTGATTTTCTTCCATGTAGGGCAATCCTTTATCATATGATCATTGTCCCCACATTTGAAGCAACCACGACTTGAGAGAGACCCTTTTGACTCAATTGGCTTCTTATAAGATTTATTAGTGTTATTGTTGAACGTTTTTCCTTGTGGTTTATTAAAGAATTTTTTCTTAAAACGTCTAGCAAATAACACTGTTTCATATTCAAGATCCGAATCTTGTTTTTCACTAGACTCGGCTTGTAGAGCCACTTTCTTACTATTACTATCGTTTGCCTCATCCTCATCAAGAGTAATCTCGTGAGCCATTAGGGTTCCGAGTAGCTCTTGATAAGATAGGTTAGATAGATCTTTACATTCCTCAATTACTGTCACCTTAGGTCTCCATCGTCTAGATAGACTTCTAAGGATCTTTCTAGCAATTTCCTCGGAGTCAAAAGTTTTTCCAAGATTTTTCAATTCATTAATGATACTAGAGAAGCGAGTGGACATGCTATCAAGCGATTCATTTTGCTCCATGGAGAACAATTCGTATTTTCGCATTAACAATGTAATACGTTGCTTTTTGACAACAGTTGTCCCCTCATAGGCTAACTCTAGACCATCCCATATTTCCTTGGCAGTAGAACTAGATGAGAAACGGTCAAACTCAGTAGAAATCATGTCGTTTTGCAACAGGCTGATAGCTTTTGAATTTTTCTCAGCTTTCTTATAATCTGCCTCAACATAGTCATCTTCTTTCTTTTCGGTGGAAGTGCCAGTAACAGATCCAAGCATGATCTTATTAGGGTCATTCTTAATGATTAGCCAACACTCCCAGTCGTTACCCTTTATGTAATGGGTCATCATATTTTCCCATAAACTTTAGTTCTTCCCATTGAATATGGGACACTTCAGGTGTTTGGAATCCATTAAAATAAAATTAAATGCAGCGGAAAATAAATAAATAAAAAGATAAAAACGGATCAGACTCCTTGCTGTAAGACAATCAAGAGCACGAGGCTCTGATACCAATTGTAGAGTCTATTGATCGAATACGAAAGAGGGGGGGTGAATTGAGTATTAAAAACTAGCCCCACTTTTTCGATTTATATGATATGTAATTAATTATTTGATCTTATAGATTAAAATCAACTAATTAATCAATCAAAGTAAGCACAAGTAACGAAATAACGAAAAGTAAAGAGAGTAAAGAGAGGCACACGGATTTTTGAAGTGGTTCAGTTTCACAAGTTGAAACCTACGTCCACTATTCTCGATTAATAATCTTTAGTACCTTTCTACGGATTACAAAAATTATCAACCCACTCGTATAATCAACTATGATTATAACTCAAGGTGAGTATCGCTAAATACTTTATACTATCTTACGTTAATAAGAAAGTACAATATAACTCACACAGATTCTCGTTAAAGAATAGTAAGATTATGTGATGTACTATTATCCAATAACGTATTTCACGTGAGCGATTGACAAAGATTGATGCACGACTATATTGAAAAACAAACACTAAAAATAATAAATATTTTGCTCAAGGTTTGCTTCAAAAACGATTTTGGAAAATTCTCTCAAAGTATATGTAAGTCGTTCGTTGTGTATGATTGAGATGGAAGGAGTATTTATAATAGAAGCATATGAGATATAAAATCTAAAACCCTAGGTTAATACTTAAGAAAGATATTTATCTTTAATATCTTAAAATATTATTTGCTTTATCTTTTAGAAATATATTTATCTTTAATATCTCACAATTTTGTTGTAAAGATATATTAGAATCCTAGGTTAAGGTAAACAAGGGAACAAGCCTATGTTGGCCGAAATTCCTATCTACACGAAACCCTATGAGGCACAATCCTTGGTTCACACGAAATCCTAGGTGGCACAAACCCTAGGTGGGCTTATTAGGTTAACAACAAATTGAGATAGAATATATTAGAAATCCTAAGTAGCATGACAACTCATAAGTTGTATTACTAACCAATAGAATCTCATAAATACATCCTTTACTAAAACTTTTGATAAATATATAAAAATACTCTTTCACTTTTGAAAACATTTAAAATATTTATTTCCAAAATCATGCATCAACATTTATCATCCAAATTTATAGGTTAAAGCTATAACTTTGAACTTTAGTATGTAAAGTTATAAGTGAGTCATAACTTTACAAACTTAAAATCACTTTAATGGAATAGTTACCGAATCTAATCTTTACAAAGATCTTCAGTATACGGATCATCTCTTCATCTTGATCACAAAGATCCTCCATCTTGAGTCTTGTGTTATTTGAGGTAGATCTTGCTTGAATTGTTTCTTTAAAGTTATAACCAAGGTAGCTATAACTTGCATGTAAACTTCCAAAGTTATTCCTGAAGTTTTTATAACTTTGTCTCACAGAATTTGTCAAAGTTATGCCTTAAGCTTCTATAACTTTGATCTTCTTTCTCGTAATTATTGTTAGCTATGATAAGACTAAAACACACAATTACACGCATATGATATATCAAGTAAAGCACATTATCAAGTAAACACATGTCATTATCAAAACTATAAAATAGGTCCAACAAAGAACAATCTCCAAAGTAGAAGACCTCCTTTAAGTTGCACCAAGATGAACCAAATAATCTATCCTTATTATTAACTAGATAATAAGATAGATATAATACTACTAATAATAGTATATATTACTACTCTAGTAATACTTAGTAAATATTAGTATTATGAGAGTTTAGTGAGAAGATGAGTTTTTAGAGAGATGTAGGAGAAATAAGCAAGAATGAATTAAGAAGAAAAATGAAAAACAATTGTCCTATTTATATACAATATGGCCGGCCCTTACATGCATATGTAGGGTGATTTTTCTTCTTATTTTAATCCTCATGCAAGGTGGTGGAGTGTAGTGTTGAGTGACATAATTTTGGTATATTATTCATGTCATAATCACATGTGACTTGTAAGCATGAACAAGAGCAACAATCATCACCCTCCACTACTACTATGACCGGCCACATGTGGCCTTTTATGGTCCATTTTGATTTTTGATATTTCTCCCACAAATACTTTTTAACCATATGCTTAATTATCTTATATAATTAAGTATTAATTTGATCATATAACAATTATATGACACAAATTAATAAACAATATGTACTTAACATTTAAGTGATATTTTACCATTATATCAATATATAATGGGTCCTACAATGCTTAGTTAATTTATTTTACAACTCCTTGTAAATATAATTAACTAATTACCTCTACCTCAAAATATATGTAAAACCTCAACTAATTTAGTAAATTAACGATTAATTACTAAGTTAGATCTTATTTAATCATATTAAAATAAGATATAAATTTATTAGTCAATTATCGCATAATTGAAAAATAAACTTAATCGAATTTGAGTTCTTAACTCAATTTCTAACAATTAACTCTCGTACATATCAAATATATGTAATGGACTAATAAAAAGTATCATATAAAAATAATTAGTTACTATTTGGATTTCATCCTATAGGTGTGACCAAAAGGGATCAGTTGATCACCGCCGTCATACGACAATAACGTCAAACTCTAGTCAGCCAACCGTTATTGATTTACGTTAATCAACTGACTAATCATATATATATATATATAGTGAATAAATATCCCAATTATATTCCTTAATGAGATTTAATATGTGGCGCACTATTGTGGAGGACACCTACTCCAACACGAACCATTATCGGGTTGGGGCATTATGATAAGTTGTCAGGTTTAGTAAGGTTTAAGTCGGGTTTTGGTTGTTTTAGCTCATCAATCTATTATCCGACCGTCTTTTTAATTATTATTATTTTACCAGCTTGAGTTGAGTATGGTCATTATTTTAAGGTTGTTTAATTTTAAATATTTCATAAAAGTAGTACATAATATCAATTTATTTTGGTCTTTATCGTCTTGACTTTTGTTTTTGACGGGGTTATCTTTCGAGTTAATGGCGGGTTATTGACAGGCTAAATCGCACACCTAATCAAAGTAACCAACATGCCTAAACTAATGCAATAAAGGAAGTCGGGATTGTATCCACATGGAGACTTAAGAATTCTATTTTCTAATATAAAGTCCGTCTACGTAGTCAATTGGGGGTTTTAATATTTGTTTTCTAAACTAAAAGTAGTTAAGGAAAGAGAAATAAAGAGAAGAAAACATATTCAAATATAATAAGAGAAAGGACTAAGATGCCGGGTCACCATGTCAATACAACGGTCAAGTCTAGGCTCAAAGTTTAGCCACAAAAACGGCATGTAGGGTAGTGAAAAGGTTCTCTCGGATCGCCAATCTCCCTAGAATACTTCTAACGGACTCTCGCAACTTATTAGGGCATTCTATTGTTTGTACAAGTCTAACTCTCACCACGCTTTCGGTCTTAGATCGGAGTTTATCGATCGACCTAATCATTAAGTCGATCAACCTACTCCTGTCGTGCATTTTCTACAACGCGCACTGAACTTCAAACGGTTGCCATTTCTTCGTTACGTCGGCAAATTAAGCGTTTTTGGTGGCGTTGGAAAGCTAAGTGGATAAACTTTCATCTCCAATTAGAATCACTTTATTATCATTGGTGGATCTCGAGATATGGCTCTTCAAAGTTGACTCTAGTAATGTGAGGCTCTCAAAATCCCTTCAAAATGACTTTCTAGATGGGATTTGGCTTGCATAAGTATATTCGGAATCAAAACCTCCGTAAGTGACACAATACACCCAAAGTAGAAAATATGGGAGGAAATAATAGCTAAACAACACATAATAAGCATAAAAATGCGTGCCAAACATGTGAATAAACGCATACAAAACGCACACATCAGTTATATTTCAGATCAACTAAACTTTTGGGTTACCTTTCAGGTCAATTTTGGGTCGAGTGATGATATAGTGTCATTTCACCCTATTTTTCCGCTTTTATTTACCCTATTTCGCTTGCCTTTGGCGCTCCCTTGGAGCGTTTTTCTATGTTTTATCTTCCTCTAACACTTTTCTTGCTTATATCTTGGTTTTGTAGGTAAACCGTCACTTGAGGCGGATTCTACCTCGTTTTGGTTGACTAAGAGGATGATAAACCACACGGAGGGCCTACGGCATACCCTAGACGGTCCCACATACCTTTGGGGGCCCTACCTGGCGTGCCAAATCCATTCAGAGTCAAGGCAAGCCGAACCAAGAATAATGGAGAAGATTTATTGAAGTCACTAGTGTGAGCAATAGAGGAAAAGCCGTCTCGAGCGTGACATGCATCTCATGGTCGTGAGATGCCATCATAAAAGGCGATCTTTCTCGAGCCAAAGTCGTCACGGGCGTGACAATAAACTCGCAAGTGTGACAAGCCGTCACGGCCGTGACTTGCCTTATCACGGTCGTGATTTAGCTCACAGCTTTGAGCAAGTTTCTGCCAAGCATGTCGCGGGCGTGACTGGCTATGTCACTGTCGTGACTTCGCCTAAGCCCATTTATCTTCCAAAGCCCGTCTCACCTCTTTTGTAAACCTATATATACCCCCTCTTATGTAATTAACAAAACCCTAGACTTAGATTAGTTAGATTAGATTATATTAGTCCTTTAAATAGTTGAATTCTTCTTCAAATTCCTCCTTAATGAGTTATATATCTAGTCTTGTAATCGGATTTCTTGGATTTATTTTCGAAGATTGGTGACAAAGTCTTCTCCTTTATTCAGGATTTTCTCTTTATTTATGTTAATCTCATTCCTTAATTAGTTGGTAACTTTCTTAATCCCTTTTATTCTCTTGTTATCTTTACTTTATTTCACTACTTGCTTGTTTTAGTTTATTATGTCTTGTCTGAATTGCTCATCGTATTCCTCTATATTTCTCATGTTATGTAGTGAGTAGTGATTAGTTTAGGATTAGTGGGGGATGGGCTTTAACGAGGGTTAATATTTGTTTGTCGGGTTGATTTGTTGATTTATCGTCTTTCTTCCAACTTATGCATGCCACATGTTTGATGAAATGCTTGCTTGACGAACTTGCATGATTCATGTTTGTTATACATTTCCGTAAGATCGAGAGCCTCGGAATATGTTTTGGCTTGCGTATAGTTGGTATATCGACCTAGTGTACGCAAGAGCTAGTTTGATTTGGTATATGGGAGAAATTGTAAGGTCAAGAGTCTCAATCCACCGCGCCCAAGTTTGACTACATATGTAACACCCCGTAATTTGAAAGACCGAAATTATATTTGAAAAGTAATAAATTTAATTTATTTTAATTTATTACGATTTATTTGAATTTATGATAATTTAATATAATTATTTTGAATTTATTTGGAATTAAAGAGTAGGTTATACGGTTTAAACCGAACTTCATTTAACTATTCCCGAGTCAACTTAAGTCCCGAAACAAACCCAAAACCCGACTCCTACATGTGCCACACGCCCCAAGGCACCTTTTTCCCTCATTTTAGGGCTTTTGATTACTTTTGATTAAACTAATACAAATATCTAAGATATTTGTAACTTTATCGATCTGTCAACTAAAATTCCGCAACAAATCGCTTAAACCAGGACCCGACTTCTTCCTCCTCCACACGCCTCTCCCTCTTGTCCCTTAGGATTAGATATTTTCATTTCTTTTGATTAAACTAACATAATATCTAATAATATCTAGATATTTACCATAATATCTAAGATATTTATAAAACCCTAGTCACAACAAGTTCAAAACCCGACTCCCGTTAATCCCCTATATTACACGGTCCAACCTTCCCTCTTACTCACTAATTATCTTTTTATTTTACATTAAATCAACTTAATATCTACTTAATGCCTTCTTTAATATAATCACAATTGTTCTTCGTGTTCTTGATCGTTCTTGAGCAAAATCGTCACAAAACCTTCGTTACTTGGTCAAATCCGTTCTAAATTATATTTCTAGAGTCTCCTCTCCGCTCTTCATCTCCGTGTACGTTTTATTTTCAATTCCGACAAAATCGTTTTCAACACTTTAATTGTTGAAATCAAGTTTTAATTCTAATAATGTTAGTTTTGTCATTTCTTATAGGAGAAGATTATGAAGACGAGTTTGGTGACTCGTATATTTTAGAAGAAGATTAGTAGACGGGTTTTTAGGTCTTATTTTGGTGCTATTTGGTTTTGTGCTAGCTAAGGTAACGATTACCGAGTTACTCGACGAATTAATGTCACATTTATTTTTGTTATTTACGGTTTTAAGTAGTAACATGCTAGGTTGTTATTATTATTAAGTTTTATGAGTTTTTAACATATTTAGTGTTTTTGACATGTTGGATGATTTGTTCATAATCATAATTTTAGTATGAATGATGGTTGTTAATTAAAACATGTTAGAAATAAATTTGGGGTTGTTGTTGGTGGTGGCCGTGACTGGTGGCCGAGAAACAGGCCCGACAGGCCTTGTCCAGGCCCGGCTGCCCGGTCTTGGTTGGCCCGTTAATTGGCCCTTTGGGCTTGTGTCGATACTTGATTGTTTTGTTGTTGTTTTGACGGGTTTTAAATATGTTAAGCATGCCGGAAATATTAAGAAACGATTTTAGAAATGGTTGACCAAAACAGGCCCAAACCAGGCCCGTGGGCCCGGTCCAGGCCCGGTTCAGTCTCGGCCCAGTCCAGGCCCGGCTGACCCGTGAGCCCTCCTTTGGGCTTGTGACGGTTTTTGAGTTTATTGTTATTATTATATCATGTTTTGTAATATTTAGCAAGTGGGAAATTTTAATAAGTAAATTATTTAATTAAACGGTTTTCATAATATTATTATTTCTCACAGGTTAGAAATTATAGCATGAGATTGTAGTTTAATTTGATATCCCTTAAGTCAAGCGGGTTTCGTAAGAATTAATAATTCACATGTTAGAAATTAGAATAAAATAGCATGACATGAATATGATGTTCTTATGTTCAAGCCTAAATGGCTAAGACTCTGTTTCTAGCCGGTTTGACCAAACGGGTTTGGTCCAAACTATGATCGTTCAGCCCCGTTTTGACTGATGACCCGTCGCGGGACTCGTGTCCGGGATTTGTCTTCAGGTAAGGTTTGATTAATGAATGAATGAATGAGCCTAAGTAGATATGAGGCGATATGATATTTGAATGTGATTTATATGCAATTAGTCACATGATAGGAAGTTTTTCCCGTGACTGTTTAATTGTATGATATATGTCGTGTTGACTAAGTACTCATAGAGAATTATGATTTTATGGCGTGTTGACCATTCTAATTCTAAATGAGTCCCTTAGACCATGACATTGATAGACCTTACTATCTTTAACGAGTATATAGTTCACAGCTTGATAGCTTTTGTGTCACTGGCCTGGGATTTTGATACCAAGCCGGGGCATGGCTGCCTAATTGCTTCCACTTTGGGAATGGAGCCAGCTTAAGTACTAGCCAACTCTGCTTAGGGGGTCTCCTAGTAGAGATTCTCATGTACTTTTGGTCATTAGACAGGGAATGGGTTAGCTGTTGTCGCTAGGTCTGCGCAGTCTAGGACTAGGATGTTTATCCTACCTTGTGGTATAGACTCGAGTTACAGAAGTCGACTATTGACTGTGGCTACAGTAACTTCTGCCTGTGTCTAGTACTATTGTCCTTACTTCTGTTTGATGATTCTATAATCGTAGAAGGTGAGATCAAGCCGGCTACGGTTGCTAGAGGTTGATTACCGGTTGGTTTTTAACTGATTCCCATGATGCTTGGCAATGAGTAGCTAGCCGTCATATGATAGGTTATATGTTAGTTAATTGTTTCATAACATGAAAAGCATATCGTATATGTTAAGGTTTTGTATTTTCCAGATACATCTCTTTTATGTTATTCAGGTTTTATTAAACTCGACATTTCGTGGCTGGGAGAACTCGGAGTTACTCCCCACTGACTGTGGCTTCCGTGTTTACATTTAATGCGGTCGACAGGTTTGTGATGCATGCTTGGGTACATTGACGAGCTAGCGAGTGAAGTATTCCCTTGGACCTATATTCGGTTCTTAGGATTGTATTATTTAATACACTCTTTTATTTCCGTATTTATTAGGGAGATATGTCTCCCGTTTTGGATACTTCTTATGTATAATTTTATTTCCTTTTTGTTATCAACCTTTTTCTTTAAGACACCTTTGTTATGATGAATATATTTAATGGTAGGTTCCGGTTTTAAAATTTACCGATTTTTCACTAAAGTGAACCTATTAAAAACGTATTCTCATCTTTTATTTATTTAAATTACTTGTTTATCTTTCCGCAAATTCGAGGGTGTCACAACATACCCATTGACTATAAACCCGACTAACTAGAATTCGAACTACCCATTTGAACCCACCGATCCTAGAATTTCTTTTATTGCTTGTTATTTGATTATCTTAGTTTAGTCTTACTTTCCTATTTATTTGCATTTACTCCATTTTCTTAGATTAGTTTCAAATCCATTTGTATATCGTGACACTCCTTGAGCATATCTAGCTTAGACTTTGCATATCGAATACCACCGTCCCCGTGGACCGACCTTGACTTGCCACCATGCTAAGTCTTGTTATAAATATTGTTTGACACTCAAAAGCGACGCGTGTCAAGTGAGCTGTCCGGTCGGATTGGGTCGTGTCAAGTATTTAGTCTATTCGAGATAAAGGTCGAGTCGGTTCAATTTCGGGGTTGGCCTTAGTCATGTTTGGTCGAGTTATAACTTATCATCGGGTTTGGCCGTGTTGCAACATGTTCGGGTCCTCTGGTTTGCTGGTCAAACTTGCAAGCTCTAATCCGGGCTATCATTCTAGTAAACATTAAAGTTGTAATATTAGTTGACCGTAAATCTATAAGAAAACGTATGACAAAAATGCCCCAACTCGAACTCGACCGCACACTATTTGAGGGCATGAATTTGACCGCGGTCTCGAGTTGACCCGATCATACATGCTAGCCCGAAGGTTTATTATCTCATATAGACGGTTATCCCCAAATAATTTAATAACGGCCTAAATTCTCGTTAATACGAACAAACCAAATCCGACTTGATTGACTTGGTTAGTAGGTGATACCTGGATATCCAACGCAATGGGAAATTGAGTCCATATACTTGTATCGACGGGGTAGAAGCAGAAGCAAGCGTGAGGTGAGTTATGGCGAAATCTTGCAAGGGTCTTGCGGAAGAATTGGTGAAATGTCTGAGCGACTCTGATTGCATCAAGGTTTTCTCCTCTTCCTTAATTATACGGAGTAGTACGTACTACTATCTCCGTCTTTTCTATTTCTCTCTTGTCACTTTAATTTAATTCAATATTCATTCATTTTATCTAGGGTTTGTAATTAGGTCATGTTAGATTCATTTGTGATGGATGTTCTGCTACATCTATAATGGATAGTAATGACCTTATATACTTACGGAGTACTCCGTATATTATAAGTCAACCCAGCTTTCGTAGTTTATTATTGGCTCTTATTGTAGTCGTTAACTTTGCTGTGGTCGTTGCACCGCAAAATTGCCCTGTTTATACAATCTTAATAACTGTCTGGTTGTTTGTAGATACAAAAGAGGCCTATCAGGGAATGTGCAGGGGAGAAGACCCCTTGTATACCAACCGAGTGTGTCGGTTTACGAGAAACTTACTTCAATTGCAAGAGAGGCCAGGTGCGTCTTCCTTTTCTCTTCCTACTGTCCAATTCTCAATTATCGCTTCACTTTCTTCACCGCAGGCCCGAGGGCTAACAACCTCATATTACTAACTAGACTCTACTACTCTAGCGCTATCATTCTGGACATCTCCCAAAACACATTGCAAGAGCCAATAGCTGTGTAAATAATCTTGGTCATCCTCATGGCATGTCTGACTTTCATAGTAGCATACTACTTTTATATCGGCAATCACCTCGTGGTTCATATGGGAGAGACCATTGTTTAGGTGCAGAATATGTAGAGCGATGCTATAATTATAAATGAACATATTTTTTGCTGAATATTTCACAGTATTACTTCAAAGTATCCTGTGAAGCTAGCTTTCAGGTTCTTTAATGTCTCATACAATGGTTGCATTTGGACTCCTTTACCTTTCCCTTTAAAAATGATTTTGTTTTTTTTGCTCGAAATGCCCCCTCACCTTTTTCATACTCTTCCCCTCTCATAGACTGTCTTTGATATACCGCAATTAGAGCATTAACTTACTCTACTAGAGTTATTTTAGAAAGGTCTTTTGAATCTTCAAGGGATGAGATTTTACTCTCACAAATTTACGAAACAGAGACTAAAATTTTATCAATCACTTTTTCATCAGGGAAACTTCGTTATCTAGTTAACTAATTTGATTGACAATAGACATAAGCTTACCCACATATTCTTTGATTGTCTCCGATTTTTGCATCCTCTTGAGATTCAAAACTTGGATTAGTTTTGTTTGCTCATTGCCTTCAAACTCTTGCTTTAGTACCTTCCGGGATTCTTTGGGTGACTCAAAAGTTATAATGCTTGGAAAACTTTCGTCGAAGACCGCTAAATGAATACATGTAAGGGCTTTTGGCGTCTTTGCTCTATCCTCATCATACTTCTTCATTTTATTAAAAATAGGATTTTGTCGAAGAGGGGCTTGTTCATAATCACTCTCAACGACCTCCCATAAATTTAAGGATTTCAAATGAGACTTAATTTTGATAGCCCATGCTTGATAATTTTTTCTCTTAAGAATAGGATATGAAAAGAATAAATTATTTGATGCCATTATATTTTTTATCAAGCCCTAGGTATGAACATGGTGATCTTGATACAAATTTGTTGGAATTGTGATACAAATAAGGCAAATCAAAGTGAATTTGTTATGGTAACAAGGTCTGACTTTTCAATGCAAACAAAAAACTTACAACATAAGCTCTCATCACCCCCTCACTTAATAACAAATCCATTAAACCCGTCCTACAAATATTAGAAACGTGCAATTGTGTAGCTACATTGAAGCCATAATCCTAGAACTGATAATAAAGAATTAATAACTAACTAAACTTAATTTTGAAGCAATAATTCAACACAGAATGCAAAGGAAAGTGGATGAGTTTTGGTTCTGTCATGGTGTTAACTTTGCTTGGTTCTGTCATTACATCAACTTTGCAATCAATAATGTCAACTGATTCATTCTCTTTAGGAACATCATTTCTCTTCCAGTCAGTTTTCTTGGATGGTCTCATTTAATCATAAATGTAGTGATCAAATATAAAAATTTGTGTGGATAAGCAAGATCATTTTGTACATAAGGGCAAGATGGAGATGCTCATGAGGTTAGTATCTAAGCGAAAGTTTCGTCAGTCAGCTTTGGTGAAGATAGAAGTCTTTGAGTGTAACATTTGTGTTGGTGGTTTGGTGAGGACGTTGGAATCGTTAGAGGAGCAGTAAGGTTTTGTACATTCCCATTACCCTGTGTTGTGCAAAAACACATTGTATTCTCCAAAACAGAGGGGCAAGGAATTGTACATCTGCATTACCTTTCCATAGGTGGCAACCTTAGAGGAGCTGTGGTAATTTTATTTATATTTTTCTAAATTTCCTTTTGATGGAGAAGGTTGAACTGTTACGGTGGACGGTCTGGAAGATAAACGAGGTCATTTATGGTGCAAGTCTTAAATTACAGTCACTCTCATTGTTTGCGTGTGAGTGGATCATGCATGCGAACTTCAGGGGCTTTAAAGTTTAGAATACTTGCTCGCTCCATTTACTCCCCTTGAGTTGTTTCAATTTCTTTTCAGAGAGGCGTCTGAATTTTTATAGAATCATACTTGGAAATTGTGGTTAAAGTGTGCCAGTTAAATTAGCAGGTTTCCTGAGCTCTCTAAACTTTGTTCTGAATCTGGTTGTTTGTATATATCATGTATAATTGTCTTTATATATTTATGTCTTTTTCCATATGCTAAAATGATTCGGAGTACTTCGTAGTAGAAAGGTAGCACCGTCCTTGTGACGCACTTATAAAGTTCAGTAAGTTTTCGTTAAGACGGACACTATGTGTCTTAATCTTAAGACGGGTCAGATACTACCACATGATGGTAATAAAGACAAATTTTTTGATATTTTCTAGGCAACATATGGGGTAATTTGATATATATTTGACCCGTTATAAGCTTAAGTTGGATAGTACCCGTCTTAAATGAGAATTTGTCTATAAAGATTGATCCTCGTGACGGACTTGTAACTTTTGATGTCAATTCCAGCAAAATGGACAATGTTGAGTGGTCTGAATTATTAAGCTTTTCAAAATGCCCTCTTTTTACTGTACAAAAAATTTGTTTCCATCTTAACAAGTGGAAAAATCATAATTTCAATATTCAATGTTCTCAGGTTGATATGCGAGCTCGAATACGAGGCAACAAGGGCTATTAAGTAATTGGTTCGTGTAGCAGGGGAGCCTGATTACTTAAAAGTCACTGCTAAAGGAAATAATTGTATGTGAATCATCGTCATACCAAAAATTGAGCTTTTGTAGCTGGTGGCTATCATGGTTCATACCACATCTTACCTTTAGCCTTTTATTGTGGTGAACAATTTTGTTTTCCTTTGAGATTTTCTAGTGGGATTGGTTGGACACAGGTTTAGCATCAAGTCTCATACTCGTATTTCATGTCTAGTCAATATTATTACGTAATTTCTAGGTTATAGATATTCACATTCTTGAGTTTTTTTTTCTTATGTAAATTCTGGCATACTTTGTCGACTGGAACTTCTCTATTTCTGCCTTGCATC
This sequence comes from Heliosperma pusillum, assembly GCA_022085475.1. Lineage (NCBI taxonomy): Eukaryota > Viridiplantae > Streptophyta > Magnoliopsida > Caryophyllales > Caryophyllaceae > Heliosperma > Heliosperma pusillum. The sequence goes on from JAIUZE010004293.1 coordinate 27,136, forward strand.
GTGTGCCCAATTGGCTTGGATTGTAATCGAGGGGTACCACTTAGTCCTTACAGCTTGGGTTGATACGTGTTAGCAATATCACTTTTGTGACTACATGAGAATCTAGAGTTTACCTATCAATAATGTTGAAGACTTTTGGAGAAAGCTCCACATCGGAGAAGTTTACAATATACCAATCGATAATGGTAAGATTATATTCTTGCTTGGATTAGGGGCTTTCTCGGCCAAAGTTGTACAACTTTTGGAGCATCTCCAAGAGCCAAGACTGGCTTATACCATGTGAAACCTTATACAGTAGTACGATACGAGCAGTAGACAGTTGTAGAACTCAATGCTGGTCTGGAGAAGCATTTGCCAAAACTTATAAGGCAGTTGTAGAACTCAATGCTATGGAGGAAGCATGAGGCATCTTGGCCACCTCTTTTGCCTTTTTTCCCCACTTGCCAGGGTGCAACGTATAAATGTATATTCTCTTCATTGTGTTCAACACTAGTCTTTGTGCCCCGGTTTTCCCAGGTTACCCATATTTACCACTAATTTTATTGTATAAAATAAATTGCCTAAGTTTGAGTAATTCATATCTTTATCAGTTTTATTATATTTTTGTGTGATATTCCTTAAAATTATGATTCAAATGAACTCTATCAACTAAATTATGACGCATTTACTAATCTTGTAATTACTATTTTTATATTTTTAATTGTTAATATAAATAGTGAGAAATGATGATTATTATGATTTATTCTTACTAGTAATATCATAAATTTAACAATAAATCATATATTTATCAGAGAAAACCTGCGAGAAATAACTATCATATACCACATCTTAAATAATAATACTATGTTCATTCTCATTCATTTGTTATCTACCTTTTGGTAAATTCTTACTTAAAATGGACATACTCGTATTAAGCTTAAGACGGGGCAAATATGCCGATGTGAGAAAGAAGATTACATTAGAAAAACAAAAGATTTGTTTTGTTTGCACATGTGATACGGAGTATAATACTTAGTTAGTTTTATTATTAAGGCGGATACCATAGTCTTAAGAACGACTAGCTTATTTCTTTTAGACCAAGAACTAAGGGAAGGAAAGAGAAACAAAAACAACTACTCCGTATATTAAAGGGCAGTGATAATGCCACTACCGTTTTCTTTAACGTCACTCAAATTAAAGCTAATTATATGGGCATATTACTATTCACTCTCTCACATTTTATCATTTCCCGTATTAAATGTCAAAGGCACCCACTTGCATTGTCCATTTGTTAAGAAGTTAGAACGTGATGTTAAGATTGTTAGTAAGTTTTGAGACAAGATTCACTCAAAAGTGAAGACTCCAATAATCTACTAGCTGAGATTTAGAAATGGAGATATTTTTTTTGTGATGTAGTGAAGTACAAGGTATTCACTATTTTCTTATTTAAATACTCCCTCAATTCAAATAATTCTACCCACTTGCTCTTGGGTGATACTCGAACTGATACTTTAACCGTCTTTTTCTCTATTTAAACATAACCTTTATTCATAAAAAAATTACTCTTATATAAATATTTTTCATAACAAATCTAAATATATTAACTTCATCTTTCATAGATTTGTAATCTTTTAGGTAGTTATGGACAAAGTTTACCAAGTTTGACATGGAAAGTAGAAAGGGTGGTTTGAATTGGAGAGACTATGGCAATAATAAGATATTTAGCCATAGAGAAAGCAGAAGTAAGAGGAGGGGACAACATAAAGAGTATTTTGTTGTTTTCCGATATAAAAAAGGAAAACGAAAACAGCCAGCTATGCTCAACTTACGTCCATCTCGTATAATTCTTTTCACTCTTTACATCATAAGTCTGTTATCTCTCTGTTTCAACTAATCAGCAAGTTTAAGGACATCCTACTTGACACACTATTAGAAGCTGATCCCATTACCTTTGCGTTGCATTCTAAACACAACACAACACAATTGAGTCTGACATTACCTCAAATATGAATCTGAAGTTTACTTCATTGTTATTCCTAATTCCTCTCTTTTCCGCAACAATTTCTTCCTCCGGAGCTGCTTATGGCAATTGCCTTCTACAACATAAAGGTAACCGGAACCCCCCCTCTTTCTCGGCAAATAAATAGTCCCGCGTATTATTATTATTATTATTGTAGATGAATCCCGGGTACTTTGTAACTTCTTGTGTTTTAGCTATATTCATTCCAGTTTCGTGACCTCCAATATTACTTAACATCTTGACATAATACAAATGCTGAAAGTGTGTTTAAGTTGCTTTACTCTAGATATCGTACAACCATCTTTAATACACCCAAATACCTCTATAACCGAAGATTAGCAACCAATTCACTCTATTCCAGTCATTTATTTACCTAACCATTGTTTGCTTTACAATTTTGAGAGTATTTTTCATGTATAAGTTGATCAACCACTCTTACACATCAGTTCACCTGTCAATCTGTCATCATAATTCAGCGGCATCAATAACAATTATTATCATTGATCCACTATTCTACTATTCGTCTTTGTGTCAAAAGTAACGGTAAACAAATAATAATGAAAAAACCAGTAGTACAATAGTGTGAATAAAATGACGGGTTACAAGAATTATTTTAAACTTACCCCTCTATATAAGTATTTTTAATACCGAGTAATAAACTTGTGTGCTATGTGTTCTTATTAGCTGAAGGAGCAGCTTTCATCATCTCTCAACTTTTCTGTTATTTGGGATTTTGAATTTTTAATAGTCTTTGTTATTGTCATTGATATGGACATATATATGGCTGTAATGTTACTGCATCTCTCATGTAGGTGAAAATGGAACCACGTTAAGCATACATACACAAAATGAACACCAAAACATAACATTCGAAAACCTAGATAAAGTCGAAGCAAACAACAAGATCCATGACAACTTGAAGAAATCAGGAGGAGGAGGGCATGGACGGGGTGTCGCCGGTGGTGGTTTCGGTGGTGGCACTGCTGGTGGTGCGAATCATCATGCCATGAATAAGTCTAAAAATGGGGGTTCTGTCAGACAGAGACCATTTAGTTTGGTAGTCATTTTGTCCCTGGCTTATGCTTTTGCATTATCCCTGTAAAATATTCGGTTTGTAGCAAAACCAGTTGTGAAATCATGAAGCACGTGTTAGATTTGTTTTTATGGTCTTTTGCTTTTTTGTGTATTTGAATTAGACATTTGGATTGTTGAATACCACAAGTTCTGATTCTGATATCAACATCTGTTTAGCATGATTCTTGTAAGATGGTATAATACCCTAACTTAGGGTGATGATTGAAGTTCATATATATAGATAAATAAAGACAATTACAATAAAATTCCATTTCCTGAATACAATTCAGACCATGGTAACAATATAGTATAAGATTGTCTAAATACAAGGGAATCAAATATATCATATTATATGGTTCCTAATACACCATCGCAATCGGAGCGCAAACGGAAACATGTGAAAAGAGGACGTGGTAGACGTTTAGAAAACATATCGACATGTTGGACTTAGCAGGGATATGAAGCACGCATACCTTTCCGAGTTGACCCATTTCACAGACGAAATGAAGATCGAGCTCAACGTGCTTGGTGCGTTGGTGCTGGGAGGGGTTTCCAAAGGTTAACGAAGAAATATTATAACAATAAACCAGTGTACACGTGTAATAGGGATATGATTTTAACAGGTTACGCAACCAATTAATTTTATCAACATATAATATGTAATTGCTACTAGAGAGCTAGTCATATATAATGGAGTATTAAGTATATAACACAACATTTACCTTACAGTGACAATATTCACAACAATATAGTCCACATCAATAAGAAAAATACAAGGCGCGAATTAACCCTAAACCTAAAGCCCTAATCAGCAAAGAAATGATACTCCAGTTGTTTAAGAATCTGTTAATTGTTACTGGTACCCTAATCAACTGCTGTCAACAAGCGGAAACAGTTCATGGTTCTCAGAGCCCAGCATCTCTGAATCATCCTTAGTTTTAGATATTTCCAAGGAGAGAACTGGCGAGTTAGGATCACTCCTCGGCACCAAAAACAACAAAAAAATGGGCGTTATTCTCAGGATGTTTCGTATAAGAACCGCTATCCAAAGGTTATCAAACTCAGTTCGAGTCACATGTAACGTATGCAAGACAATCCCTCCTAGCCAAGATGAGGTCAGCAAGCCTACTTGATCAATGGACATCAATAGTGCAAAGAATGTGCCTTCTATCCCAGGAGGACAGAGCTTTGAGCTAAGTACAAGCAAAGGCATCCATCTAACACGGCCTATCATGTGAGAAACTCCTTCGTCGATCACAATAAAGAGATAGTCTGGTATAAAAAGTACTAAATTTAGGCGAAGGACTAAAATCAAATCCAGCATGCCTGATGCAACATGTAATAACTGTGTACATAAAAGTAGGTCACGGAAAGGGTGATTTTTCAAGGTATTCTGGTAGAGAAGAACACCAAAGAGAGAACCAAGAGCTCCGATTGCATATATTGATCCAACCGCCTCCTGGATACAGTGTAGTTTATTAAAGTAGACGAGTTTGTACTAAGCATCTTGTCCACAGTTCTAGAAGTATACATTATTATAATAAGAAATCATGATTTTCAGATCAAACATTCGCGATTGTCTGAATCTCACACGAGTGTCACAAATGGAAGTTAAAGTTAACTATCTGGGTTTATTCATAAGCAAACAAGTCCAGGTTTGTTGAAAAAAACACACATTGCTAGATTCCTTTCACCCCATTTCTTTTCTCCCTATTTCACTTTGATAATTGATAGTCAACTGACATCTACTTTGACTCATATTCTCACAATTTACGAAGTTAAGATTTCTTTTGAAAGGAAGATATGAAAATATTGTTCCCGTATATTACTTTGTATCTTTATGTATACAGGAATAATCGGCAGTCAAAGTTGTCAATAGAAGGCTGCTTTAGCTCAAAATAGGCTCCGCAATGTGACTGTGACAAGTGAGAACTATTATCCCTCAAAATTGGAGTACTTTTAAGGTTATTTAACAAATGAAACAAGGTCTCAACAGGAGATACCTAACGTATAAGAATCATAACACAATTCAAATAACTCGCGTGTAAACAATCTCTCTACTGTACAGAAAAAAAACACGATTGTTCATCCACACATTCACAAATAAATCGATGAATGTGAGCGGAAAGTGATACCTTTGAGAATAATGGACCCCCTTGTGCATCTGTATACCAGTAAAACAGTCCTTCATGAATGTTCACACCAAGAGCAAGAGACAAGTACATGTAAACACATGGTCTCCAGACATGCCGGCATTTTATTGTGGCCCACATAGCTGTTCCAGCATCAGAAAATTTCTCAGTCACCTGCTTAAAAGCTCCAGTCATAATTATATTTGGTCCAATTAAACTAAAAAACGAGGGTAAGGAGAGAGAGCACAAAGTTTTTTACCCTGTTGTAGGAAACGTTCCTCATAGGGGACTCCTTAATTGTTATCCCGATCAAAACAACCAGTACGGGAGGAATTGCCAATATCCCGAAGACGCCCTAAAGAAAAGTAATGCCCAACGTAAAATGACAGAAAACAAGTTTTTTTTTTCCTGCTGAATATTAGATTAGACAATACCATGATTCAAATAACTGAACCAAAATAGAAAAATGCATTTACGCAATGCTTAAGAAATAGTGGGAAACTGGCAACTAACCAGTGAAAAATGTGTAGGTTCAACCATGTAGCTTAAGTAAATCAGAAGAAATCATGAAAGCCATTAATTTTTATCACACATTTTATTCTATGCAGTCAGATTCATCAAATGTCATAAATTTTATGACATCACATACCCCACCCTCTTATGCTCATAGGGAAGCTAAGCAAATGCTTGCTCGCAAGATAATTTATATCACCAAACAACTTGAATTTTCAGAAGCAAACGGCTAACTCTGACACTAAACTTAATTTGCCATATGACCAGTATTTTATCCAAACATATGTAGAGATAAAGTAGAACATGTTAGGTTTGATTTATGAAAAATTGAAAATAACTATTTCACCTTATTATTTAAAAAAGTTGGCACGATTGAGCCTTAATCCCAAAACCATTTGCCGTAAATCAAAATGAACTCGTCATGAGAAGTACTTCGTATTGTATATCATGAGAAGATATTGCTAAAAATCGACATTGTTTGATCACCAAAATCAAATAGGTACAACATAACCAGCAGTAAGGGAAAATGAATTCTCATCACAAAAGCAGGTACTTCCATAGGGTGGGAGAGACATATTTTGTTGTATAACAAGTTACAACATTGAAATTAGAATGGACAGGAAAATATAGACATCAAATTCCTGGTACAAAGTAACAATATAGAGAGAGAAAGGACAAAGAAAAGGCAATGGGAAAGTAAACTGCAGGCCCAGGTCAAGTTAAGCTAAAGCCGATTTTAATGCCCAAAAACCATAAGTTTCATAAATTATACTCCCTCCCATCCAAACCAAAGGTTACATGGGAGGGAGCACAAGTTTTAAGAAAAAATTGAAAAAGTAAGGGTAGTATTGGAATGGAAGTATGACCACTTGAGTATTTAATGTTAGTTGGGTGGGTGGGGTAATGGCATATTGTGTAAATATATAGGGTAAATGAGGAGTAATTGGTCTTATTTGTTACCCAAAAAGGAATGGGTAGTTTGGTTTGGATGGTCCAAATAAGGTAAGTGTAACCTTTGGTTTGGATGGGAGGAAGTATAAAATTGACGACAATAAAGACTTCATCAAAAATGAAATAAGGACAAATTCTCAGTTGAAATAAAACGAAGACAGAAGTAAACCTTGGACCCAACTAGATGAATGAAAAAACCGCTTATTATGAAACCTGCCAGGGCACCTGTCGAAGAGCTTAATCCACACAAACTTTGCATGTCACTAGCAAGTGAAGGATGGCTGCAACTATTCTCAGCGATGCAGGCATCAATTGTGACATCTGCAATTGCCACCCCGGCACTTCCTGCCATTAGAAATAACATTGCAGGTACAACATGCAGTCCACTTGCTATGGATAAGATAAGCATTGAGATCACACCAAGACACCCTGAAACAAATAGCATTACTTTTCAGTTAATATTGCAGTCCCATCACTACTTGGTTAGTATTGAATTATGATACCATAATGCACTTTGATTGACCTTTATAATATCAAATTAAGAGGTCGTTTGGTTCAAGAAGATGACATGTAACGGAATGGAGTATGATAGTATGGGGGTATGAGGCTCTAAATCCATACTTCTTTAAAGTTGTTTGGTTGACTATAAGTATATATAAGGGGGAATGGAGTTTGAATCCTAGGGAGGCGGCTGAGTATGGGATTCCATAGGGTCGGTGTGGAGTAAGAATGGAGTTAAAATCCATTAGGTATCTAACTTCCTTCCAAAACACCCCAATCAAACAATGGAATGGATCTAACTTCATTCCAAAACACCCCACTCAAACAATCAAACTTCTTATTGCCAGTATTATAATGAAAAAAAAAATGAAGACTCCTATTGACTAATATAGAGTGGGGGAAACCCACACACTTGCACGGCCTATCTGGGTAGATCAGCTAGTAGGGTAGGTAATGTTCCACTCCCACTTTATGACAATTAGTTAGCCGAACTTCCAGCTTATCGGAGATTCCTCAACTGACTTGGCCAATTTAAATTTCGTTTAAGTGGTCTTTGTCAGTTCAACCTTTTTGTGTGTAATAGCAAAACCCGATCTTCAGTTTGTCACCCAATACGAGCTGTTTCTCCTCAAAACTAAATATATCAGACTGTACCTGCAACTGCTTGGAAGGCAGGGTCCTATTACTTAACACAGTGAGACACAAAAATCAGGACACAATCATTTCTTTCTACCAATTATCTGCTCTATACAAATCTTAATTCCAGCTAAAATAAAATTATGTATCCATTCCATTTATCTATGCAGTTCTAAAGGCTGTCTGATTATTAATTTCAATGTCGTGAGCACATGTCTATTGGTTTAGTTGGTACCCATTGTGTCTCCCTTTACACCAAAGACAGCTTCATGACCCATCGACTTCACACATAGCCATGGGTACGGATCATTTAGTGGAATAAAACTAAAGAATAATAGCAATAGTCAATCCAAATAACTAGTAGTTCGACCACAGCCCCCGAGTGAAATCACGAAACACAAGTTGATGGTGTTACGTTAACTTCAAATGTTAATGTGAGCATATGCTATATGAGAGTGAGAATCATAACAATAATTGCAAATGGCCCGAAATTTCTTATCCTCAAATGATGTACCAGAATTCTACAGTTAAGGATAACACAAAACCACCCAATTCAACAAGAAAAACGACAAGGAAGGGAAGCCTACACTTTAAACAATAAAATGGCAATAAAAAACAAGCTTAAAGTGATAATCACGGGAATAATAATATAGAATAATCCGTATAGAATAAGATGTAAGAAAAATACCAGCAAAAATGAAATAAGGGCGTCTTCTAAAGCCGAAAATGGGAAGAACATCAGTAAGAAGACCCCAGAAAGGCTTGACAACCCAAGGAAGACGAACAATACCCATGAAAAGTTGAGCTTGAGAAGGTTGGATTTTGTGTTCATCCTTCAAATAGTATTGGATAGTAGCTCTACTTAATCCCATACTTAAACCCTGACTTATACCATATACAGTTATCACACCCATCACAAAACTCCAATGCAATTCATCACTTAACATATTTATCAAATTCACACCTGACTTTATTATACCCAACATCCCTTCTTTTTGACTTTTATAATTGCTATTTTTATGGCTTTCTTCTTCTTCTTCATCTTGGTGTAACAGATTTTCTGCTACTGCTTCTTCTTCTGCCATCAATCAGTCTGATGTTTAATTTTTGTGCATGAAATTGAGAAATGAGAGATGCCCAGTTGAGAAATCAGTGTTTTTTTAAATGGGTATGGGTTAATTTGTGGGATGACTAAGTGTAGAGAGAGAAAATATCCATGAAAGTGAAAAGGGAGGTGTGAACTGTGAAGGGTGGAGGAGTGTTTGGAAGCGTGGAAACCAGTCAACCACCCTCTAGGTAGGACCGATGATGGCTATACCGGACACCAAACACACATGTTACACGACACTCTAAATTTTGATTGGGCATGATTGGGCAAAACACATCGACACATTACTAAATAACGTCGACAATTAGAACTTTCAACTTTAACTCTCATAACCTTCCCTTTTATACTCTCTCTAATCTCTTTCTTAATTTGAAATTTAAAAAAAAAATGTTTTTTATTAAAGAAACAAAATTAGACGTTTTTGAACATGACTACAACGTAATCAAACAAATCGTAAATCAATTGTTAAATTATTTAATTTTGCAATTTACAATTAAGACGGTTTTCATTATGTCGACCAGTGATGTAACCACGATGAATCTAATAACGATGTCGAAAAATGATACTTACTTTTGTTTTTAAATAATTTAAAAGACAGAAACGAAAAAAAAACAAAAAAACAAACTGGACGTGAATAGTGTGAAAGTTTCTTAAACTCGATATTAGACATTTCTAATATCATTTTCTTAATAGTTTACTCTTAAACTAAAAAGAACTTATGCACGCATAACAAAAGAATAAGAAGAAACAATTTCCTTACATTGATTATGAATAAATGGGCACAATATTTGAACTCCTTTCAAATATTGTTCTTGAGCAATGAATATGAGGATGAATTTCAAGTTCTTAGTATAAGAACACTCCTATTAGTAGCACCAATACAATCCTTAATCACTACTAAAATACTACACTAATATTAGAAGTAGTAGCCCTTAAAAGTATTTCTAATAACCCTTATTACTACACTTAGTAATTTTATTAGAAATATTATGAACTTAAGTTGTAAGAAAACTTCTCAAGTTTTTCTTAGAGAGATAAGAGAGTTTTTATGAGGGATAAGCTATTTGCATGTATGTTGTTGAATGAGATGGATGGAGCCTTATAAGAAGGAAAAATCCCTCTTATTTTGTACATGTGCACCGGCCACATGCCCCATGGTGGGGTGTGTGGTCACTTTCATTTTGTTCTTCACAAGAAAGGTTGAGTGTATAGGTTTATGTAGTAATGATTTGGTCTAATTCTCAATTTGAACAAAATTACAAACTAAAATCCTACCCACTAAACTCACAAAACCGGTGCACCCATGTAAAATGGGTGTCCATTTTATTTTTGCATTTTGTCATTTGTCACATATGTGACATGTGACATGTAACATGTAATTTTAGCTTATAAATGTGCATTTAACCAATTTAAATACAATTTCATAACAAATCAACTAGACTTAACATTTTAAGTCATATTTTATAATTACATGTAAATAAAATGGGTCATCTCATATTTGGTTAATATAATCTACAACAATTTGTAATTATAATCAACCAATTTTTCTTATCTCAAATGTTTCATAAACATAATGCATTCTTAGTAATATAGTAATTAAATTACTAAAATGAATCTTATTTAATCATATTACAATAAGATATATTTATCACTTACAATATAAACTTGGTTCAATTTAAGGGATTAATTAATCTGTATCGCTATACAATTAATTAATGTACATAATTAGGGGATTGTCCTTTAGGTGTGACCTCAAGGGATCAACTGATCACCACCGTCATACGACAGTAACGTCAAACTCAATTGAGCCAATCGTTACCGATTTATGTTGACCAGTTGACTATAATATTCATCATCCATTTGTATTCTTATTATTGAGGTTTAATTATATGATCGCACTATTGTTGAGGACACTCACTCCAACAATCTCCCACTTGTCCGAGACAAGTGTGCGTCACCAATACTCTTGTCCTATTACAATCTCCCACTCAATGCAAGGTATCTTGCAGGTCGTACTTGCATTTGATCATATCATGAGTGGTTTCCTCCATCTGGAGAGTAACTGTCTGACCGGAATTATCTACCATAGATACCTTCCGAGCGTGGCCACACATTTTCAGCTTACTTCTCCTCGAGTGGCCTTGAGATTTTAAAACAACCCTGACAAGGGGTGGACAATTTCTATCGCACTATTCCCTTCGAATATCCACAGCTCATCATGACCCAAAAGATGCCCATTTGAACCCAGTTACGAAGGTCGTAGAGCATAAATCAAAGTCACTCTGAAACTGTGCCACCTTAGGCGAACAATCTTTAGTCAAAGAATTTGTCTCAAAAGAATACTATAGTAGATCTTGCCACGACCAGGCTACAAGAATTGCCAGAACTCTATAAACGGTCACTGCCCGACAGATTGTCCCTTACAGTCTGTCTATGTGATCGATTGGTTATCCCTATGACCCTATGACACTTGAACTTGCCATCAATCGCATCACACTCTAGTCACTTGGAGACGTCACCTCATATAAGCAACTAGGGGCCAATGCTATGTTAATCTAGTCCACTTTATTGGGGTTCAATAATTGTCTCTACAACCCATTTGGATATAACAAAGCACAAAAACGAGTTTTAGGAACTCAAACGATAAATGTGATTATCATATATGAACAATCAACACAATATTATTGCTTCATATCATATAATCTAAAGTTTATTTCGTCCATGACAATTCATGACAATCTTATTAAATGCAATAAAGGTTTGGGTAGTGAATATACCATATATTCATTTATTCCAACCTTGTGAATTGTTTTTTCCTTCCATTCAACGTTATTCCTAATAACATGAATTCATCTACGTACATGTCTAGATCTCTATCTAGTGTTGAGCTATTTAACTTGAAAGATGCTCCCACTCGTTATCATGATAACTGATAGGTATTTAGGTGAAAGGATCTACCATTAGTTCCTTGTAAGCCACCTTATCCTCATCATAATGTACTAGGTCTCTATTTGTAGAATTTATAATGATTGACTCTTCAATCGTCGTTTTAGTTATTCGCTTCTAGTATAACAAAGGTATGCCTAGGATTTCGGTAAATCCTTATAAGTTTGGAAATTTGGGTTTGTGTAATCTTTACCACATATCCAAATTTTCTATACCAAACACAAGAATGAATCCCTAGTTCTCCTTGAGAACCCTATGGATGTTCTTGTAGGCTATCCAATGACACTCATGTGGATTGATTTGTTATTTGGCTTGTCATGCTCCCATCATACAATACATTTAGGTTCGTGCATATAATAACATACATGATAGGCCTAATGGCGGAAACATTAGTACTCATGTGATCAACAACTCTTAGGTTTAGTGGATGACTATGACCCTTTCATAGTGATCCCACTTTCATCAACATGAATAACCTGTTTTAACTTGTTGAAATAGATTAAGGATCTTATCGATATAAGACACTTTTCTAAATGCCAAACTAAAATCTTCTATTCCACAATAGATTTTAATTTTAGTATACATGTTGCCCTCTTTCATCCAACATTTAAAATCCAACCATTCCTTTCAAAAAGGTAATATGAATACGTCACTCTCAATGAGTGATACGTCATTCATGTGGAAAACAATTTCTCCCACTGAACTTCATGTCTTTTCATGACTTTAACTCCCACTGAACTTCATGTCTATACATGACTTTTCGACAATTCGAGTGAAACTCTTCTTATATCTCATAATAGAAAAGATCATCATAACCTTTGGGTAGAAAGCATAGGCTTGTGTCATGTACACATCCCATTCCAAATCCCTATTTGGACATGTGGTTTTGTTGTGTATCTTTTACACACCTACTATGAGGTATTTACCTGATGACTTGGATCTAAGCATAGTTACGCATTAACTTAGCTTTTGCAGACATCTTTATGTCTATCCATGCAACTATAATTGGACACCTCCAAATAAAACATCTTAATGTCTATAGAATAATTTATTAGACAACTCCAAATATATCATTCCTTTGCATAGATTCCATTTAGTTTCATAAGTCTCTTATGTTAGAAAATCGAATTTTAAAATTTCTAGGTGCTTCCACTTCATAGATCATAATCTTATTATATAAAGAACATTTTCTTTTGGTTTCCTCACTAGTCTAAGGATTCACCTAAGAACGCTTTCTTTTAGTCTCCTCACTCGTCCTGAGTCTAACCTAAGAACATTTTCTTTTGGTTTCCTCACTAGTTCCTAACTAGTTTTACGTTGTGGCTTATTTTCTCCCACTCTATCTTTAGAAAAATACAACTATTTTCTTTAAAGATAGCCTTATGAGTCACAAACAATTTTGTACTCATACTCGTGAGGGAGGTAGAAGTATCACAACATGACCTTAAGTGATCTACTAAAGACTTCATTGTATAGACATCAAATCTTAGCTTTGAGATAGACTAGTTCTATAAGCTAAAGAGTTGAACTCATATTCATGTCATTCACTATCTTTATAAGTGGTGTGGCCAACTGCTTTGGTAGATTTCTTACTTTGAGTTCAATAACTCAATTTGACTTAACAATTGATCTTTCAAAGCGAGAATCGAATTCTTAGCCTTTTATTATAATGATCCAATCATCATAATATCAATATGATCAATATGAGTCGATAGAATTTATCTTATTAGTGCAAGTAGAGTATAATGACAAGTTTTAGAATGAAAAAGTTTCAACAAACCGAGTGACTTGGGTTGAAAACCAAGTCACTAAATCCAATTACAACTAATTGTTAATGAAGGAAATAAACAAATTTCCATTATCAAGCAAGGAATAAAGAGTTTCTAAAACAATGTCTCAAAATACAACCCAATAAAGAAGGCAACACAAAATAAGTCCAAGCTTCCATATGTCTTCATCCATGGGTGGCTACCTTAGCTTCCCTTGAAGAGCCTCTTTAGACTTGCTTGTCCTTGCCTTTGTCTTTGCTTGGGTGCCCTAATTACAATTAAAAAGGGGTAAGAATCACAACTTGTATCTATATACCAAAGTTGAGATCATAACATAAATGATAGGGATAAAATTTACCAACGGAAACAATTTTTCCGGCTTTGATATCTCCTAGATATTTGGGGCAATTCCTCTTCCAATGCCCTATTCCATTACAATTATGTCACTTATCCTCGGTTGAGGCACCTTTCTTAGGCTTGGGTGAGCTATTTTCAATAGCTTTTCCCTTGCCTTTGTAGGTGGAGGGATTCTTCCCCTTGCTTTAACCTTTCTTGAACTTTCCCTTGCTTTTGTTATTGATGTGAAGTACATCCTTGGTGGTGCTAACGTTTAGCCCCATGTCTCTCTCCGTTTGCACAAGCATCTTGTGCAATTCGTGAAGAGAGGTTTGCATATTTTCCATATTGTAGTTTACCCTAAACTGCACATATGCCTTGATTTTCCCCAAGGAGTGTAGTACAAGGTCAATTACAAGTTGTTCGGGAATGTCAACCCCTTGTAATTTAAGAGTTTCAACATGCTCAATCAATTTGAGTACATGAGGGCTAAACTTTTGGCCCTCTTTAAGATTCATGTCGAAAAAGGCGGAAGCCGTCTCATATTGAATGATCCTTGGAGCTTGTGAAAACATGGTCACAAGTTTGGAATAGATCTCATAGGCCGTGCTCATCTTTATGGCATTCCTTTGGAGATCGGCTTCCATTGAGAAGATCAAAACATTTTTGATCGCGGCGGCTTCCTTTTGGTAAGCCTTATAGGCTCGCCTTGCGGCGGCGGTTGACCTTTCATTAGATGTTTCGGGAGAGGCTTCGGTAAGGTAACGAAGCTTGTCGTCACCTTCCGCGGCCAAGCGGAGTTGCGCATCCCAATCGGCAAAATTAGCACCATTCTTTTCTAACTTGCATCGATCCATAAAGGATCGAAGCCATGAAACGTTTGTGAGAGTCGGAGCGTTGGAATTTGGAGTTTCCATTGCGAATAAATAATATTGACTACCAAAAATGAGATGAAGGAAATGTCAACATTTATCGAATTAAATACTTGTAAATATTTTAAAGCAAGGTTTAACATTTAAATAGTGACTTCTACCCAACTATTATAAATGATTCCGAGATCCAAATTCATATTAACTTGGGCACGGTGAGCCGATTCATCCCTCATTAACTTAATTTGGTGGATTAACTCTTTAATCGATTCTACATTAGAACTCTCGGTCGATAATATTACTTTAATATTTATATTAAGCCCGGAACACATGCGGCTACGGTCGTGAATACTTCTGTTGAGCTCAATCCAAATTTAAAAATAATAACCTTTATTACCCCACTTACCCAACGTAACAAGTTTAGCACCCCGGTGAGCCGAGCCTACTTCCTTGCGAAATTGGGATTCATGGGTTCTATCATTTGGTAAGGCTTGATCTCAATTTATTTATTATGAGAGGTCATGTCAATTTATAATCTATCATGTTAAAGTGAACTAAATCGATAAATTAACGATAGTTTTAATTGACACGGTCGAATACTCGATGAAATATGCATGTCATATATGTTATGGCGATTTAATTTGGCAATGCATGCAAACATATTAACTAAAATGCAAGCATTAAAATAAAACTTCTAGTATGGCTTTTTCTAGAATAGAAAATCATATAATCTATTACATATTCGGAAACCAACTCCTTTGGTCCCTTTAACTTCATAAGTGATGAGTAGTATTTTAGTAACATTTTACCCCATATTTAAATCTCTACTTAATTCGATTTTGTGCGATTTAACCGATTAATAGCTCATTTTTTTAAGTTTAATTAATAATTAGTAGTTAATTACAATAATTATTGGAATAATGTAATTTTGCTAGAATAAGTTAATTCCGTCATTACTTTGATTTTATAGGACTCGGGGACTCGGGGTTCATGAATAAGGAAGTGGAATTCACAAGATAGTCGGATTAAGATGAGGCTAGTCGGGTCAATGGTAGTAGTGATTGAAACAATTGAAGACTAGAGTCAAGGTCAAGGTTGACCTTGTTCAAATATCTACTCAAAATCAAAGTTCCTGCTTCCTATACTTCACTCTCAATTACCCACTTGACTCCACCATTACCAATTCTTGTTCCCCTTTTTGTGCTCCGTTCCTTCTCAAAAAGCAACGAGCAACATCAATCTAATTTCCACAGATTCCGCATTCATCTTGCAACTGATCAGCTTCTCTCAACCTCGTCGCGACCGAGTTTGACAGCCACCGTCGTCCTCCATCGTTCCAGCCGTGGCTCGGACTTACAACCACCAATCGAAACCCGACAGCGGCGTCGAGTCCGATCAGCAACAACCTCGAACAGCAGCGGCTATCATCAAAGTGATGACCAACCGGTTGACCGACGGCCTGACCACCAGCTGGTGCCCTCCTTTTTGTGCGTGAAACTTAAACAATGAAACAATGGGTTCCCAGCCGGTCCACCGGCTGCCGGGTACTCGGTTGGGGATCCCTCGCATTCAAATATGGTCATTTCGAAGCAGAAGGTTGTGAGCCGGTCATCAACCCGGCAGTCGGTCCACCGGCCCAGGCCCCATCACGCGTGAAGATTTATTTATTTGTTTTATTTTGATTTTTTGGTTTTTTTGGGGGGAATGAAAAGAACAAAAGGACAAAAAGAGAAAGCAGGGAAGAAGGGGAAGGAGACAAAGAAAAGAAGGAAGAGGGGTGGGGGACGGACGAAGACTCCAACAAAACAAATACAAAAAGGACACCACCCATTATGAAGACATTTTTTATTAAACTAGAATTAGAATAATTTTTAGATAGATATTTAGACCGTCTCTCTAGAAAAAAAAACCGCCTCACTAGATTAGATTTTATTAGTTTAATTTCTTCCTTTAATTCTTTCCCAAATTTTGTAATAGTTTATTTCACTAGGATTTTGTATGAAGATTAAGATCGAAAGATCGGGTTTTTATTCAAGTTCGTAACTTTTCCGTCTCGTCTTTGTTAATCGGTAAAGATTCAATCTTTCCTCTTTATTTTCTTATTTATTTTCATTTACTTGTCATTTAATTAATCTTTCATGCTTGTCTAATTAGTTTACATGTTTAATATGTCTTATTTTGCTAGTTTTGTAACCAAGTTTTCATCTTTAATGATTTTCCTTGTTAATATGAGTGGGTAGTGTTTTACTATGGTAGATGGGGGAAATTAGTGTAGGTTTATAGGTTGATTATGATGATTGTGCTTAAAGATTAAGTCTTTTGGTAGTCTACTTGTCTTGTGCACACAAGGTGTTTGTAGAAATGCTTAAATGAGTAGTTTGAGTATTTCCCATGTTTAATTACTAGTTTGAGCGAGAGCTCGACTTGTAACATGTTTGTGTGCATTTTGAACGTTTAAGGGGAGGTTATGACGAGATCCCGACCGATCCTTGGGCTAGGGCTCGTCTCACACCGAGAGGTGGAGACTTGCCTAGAGACCGTCTTGCACCGAGAGGTGGAGAAATATCTAGACTTACCATTAGACTAGTTTTAACCCTCATCATAATCGACCTATATCTATATTAATGAACCCATTCACCTTAGTCTATTTTAATCCTTGTTTAACCTTTTCTTGCTTCATTGCTAGTTTTAGTTATTGCATCTAGCTCGTCTTTAGCATTTGAACCTCTCATCATCGTCCGAACTAGACTAGATAAAGACAAAAATCGATAGCCAATCCTAACCATCCTTTGGGTTCGACCTCCTTACCCTACTACATTAATTAGTTTGGTATTGCGCATTATAAGTTATTTGTTTGACCGGGGGAGGGCGACTAACCCCACGTCAATAAGCACGCCTCCCAAGGTCACCGTCTCTCTCGGAACTTTTTTCCGAATGGCACCGTCTTTGGGAAATTCCGGTATTACAAATAATTATAAAATATACAATAAAATTACAATAATTTCCTATTATACATTTGTAAAATAAAATAATACAATAAAAGTGATACGAGATCACATAAAATTACAACCGAATCAATACATTTCGGGCAATATCGATTAAAACTAAGGCCATACAAGGAATAAATTACATAATTCTAAATTACATAAACCAAAATATGACATTCCTAATAACTATGCAACATAATAATATGTGTAAAACATGCTCATTTTTAAATGCCAAATCACCCTATAATACGGTTTACATCGTATATAACCCGGTTTTACGGAAATGCGTGATAATAGCACTTTAAAATCACCAAACAATACTTAAATCATATTTAAGTCCAAGTTAATTATCCCAACTGATTTAGGACTCAAAAATTAGTCATCACTCAATTTTTGACAATAATTCAACTTGTTGTTATATAACTGCTCAAAATTAGATTTTAAAATCATATTTTAATCAAATAAATCCAAATTTAATTACAATAATTTTGAATTTTGAATTTTAAACTTTTGTACATTCTGGAACATTTCCATGACACTCATAATGTCAAAAATCAAGGTTAAAAATTTTGAATCAATTTTGAGAAAAATTGGTTGCGCTTTATTGGTTTTATCAAATAAAATACATAAAGCATGCGAAAATTAATCATATTAAATTTTGATCGGGCCTGTCGCAAGCCCTTGTCAAAGATAATTACCCAGACTAGGCTAATAACAAATTAATGTAATTAGGGAAGTAGGGGTCGATCCTCAGGGAGATGGTGTTTCCTATAGAATGTGAAATGTCTTGCAATTGGGTCTTATCTAACGAGTATCTGGGTTTTGGGGTTTTGATTTCTAAACTAATAAAAAGCATAAATGAAAACAAAATAAAAGCAAATCAAAACGAAAACAATAAAGCAGGTGATGAATTAACAATGATAAAAAGAATCTAGGGAAGTAGGTTCACACATGTAGATTAACATATTGATGAAATTGGATTTAGAACATGCAAATAATTCATTGTGAGTTCGTAAGAATGATGTGTTCATTACAATCATAGATCAGATGGTCTAGCAGGCTTTTAGGCAATTTACTAGGTCTAATCTACCATGTCATGCTTTGTCTATTCAATTCACGTATTTCTACCTTGGAAAAGAATTCCATTTTAGTCAATGATTTTGATCAGGAATCGTTAACTATCGTTATAGTCCAAACATGCATAGACACGACGTTTTAAAAGCACAATTTCTTTTATCCAATTATCATCTTTTAATCAACCTACATGGCTACCCTACACCCTAGAAAAACGACTACTCACTCATGGCGATGTTTAAATCTAAGATGATGTTAATAATAGAAACTAGGATAGACATGTTTATTTGGTTTTGACAATATTTTAAGACTCTTTATATGGCGCTAATAACGACGCTATTTTGACGATCTAATGAAGTGAAACGATTACAACGATATTGAAATTGAATCTACAATAACATGTAAAGGAAATAACAATCAAATAAGAAACATGAAAACTTAAAACAAAAGATAAAATAGGAATACCTAGATGATGACCAACAACGATAATGATGAATTACAAACAACTGTAATAGAAATTCCTTTCATAGAATAGTCGATCCACGAATTACAACGCTTGAACCACACAAAGTAGATTACAAAGATGAAATTCTTATTGATCTAGGCTAAGGATTTGATGTAGAAAAGACAGAAATAAACTAAGAAACTAAGGACAAAAAGGAGGAAGAAAATGATCTAGACAAGAGAAGAGAGGCTAGGTTTCTCTCCTCCTAATCTAGGGTTTCTAATCTAAAGAGAAGTATAAGAAGAGAAGTGTGAAGTGTGGAGAGGTACATCTTGATATGTGCTGGCTGAGGCATCCTTTTATAGCATTAGGGTTTCGTAGGGAAGGGGTCACACATTCATCACATAGGACAAAAAGGAGGAAGTCGAAGCAAAAGCTCGGATCAGAAGAGATACCAGATCGGGTACACCACTTACCCGATCGGGTAAGTTGTATTCTAGAAGCTTTGACTTTCGTTTCATCTCCCCTTGCATATGACTTGACTTTCATTATCCCCCTTGACCTCTTGAGTCGGGTTTGTTGATAGGGTTTGATGTAAAATGATGAATTCTTCGCCTAACTGATCGATCTTCTGACAACTGCGAAATCGTCTTTGCTTCTTCTTTCTTTTGAATCAGTGAACCTTCTTGAAATGCCTTTGTCTTGGACAAGCTTGCTTCTTCAAATCGTCGGGTTCTAGGCAAATGCTCGGGAATATAGAAAAAGGGCGTAGAAACGTCACTTTCCCTACAAAACAGGTTAGAACATAGGAATTCGCCTAGAAGACGATATTAGCTCATAAAGTGGCTTACCAAAGCACAAATGATATACAAAACCGAGCTAAATTGGGGATTAAAATCATACAAATATTCACTTATCAAACTCCCCCAAGCTAAACTCTTGTTTGTCCTCAAGCAAACATAACAAACAATACCAGGACAAGGGTTGCAAGCATTGGCTACTATACCATCAAGAAACAAATCTCAACGTAAAACTTTGGAAACATAAAGAATCATAACCCAAAAACAACATGGGCAAGAATGATACATAAAAATGGCTGAGATTTACATAACGGCGCAGCACAAAGAATTTCACTACAGAATTTTCGGCTCTTGCATGATCTTTTTGACAAATGGACTCTCACGGCACACTCGAACACTCATGTATGCAAAAGGTGATTTCTTTATGTGTAAATGTTTTTTGAGACACTCACCTATCTACGACTTATGAAAATGTGTCCGCAGTCTAATATGGTAAACAATTCAAAACACAAGTCAAAGATCACAATGCACATAGAAAAGAAGCCGGAAAAAAAATATGAAGAAGGCTTTGGGAAATGGGTGAAAGGTGGATAAACAGTTATGGTCATGTGAAGGTTAGAATGAGCTAGCAACTGACCAATGATAAATGAATACTCAATCCAAACTTTCGATTAATTCCCAAAAGACGAAAAACGAAGCCAGAAGGAACGGATTGGCTTATTACACACGAAACACAAGAGTGAACTCCTTCTAAACATTGAATTGACATTTTGAGGAGATACTCACAACTTCTTCTTTTATTTCTTTTTTTATTTCTTTTTATTTCTTTTTCAATCTTTTTTTTTTTTTTTTTCTGAACATAACATCACTTCTTGAACATTTTGGTTCTCCCAAATTCACTTTGACATAAAAGAACAAATCTTTTCAAAAGAGCACCCATACACCATAGTCTAACTACTAGCTCAAAAGGTAGGCAGTTTTTATGTGTAGCTATTATTTTGTGAAACATTTGTATGAATGGGCTAATTTTGAGGGGTAATTCAAAGTGAAAAAGGCTTCAAATCTTAGTGAATCATGAATGCAATGCTTATAGAAAGGAAATGAGGACCAAACTTATGCGTTTTGACATGACACATATCACAAGAAGAACTACACACACCTAGATGAGACTGGGTATAGATGTACCAGCCTAAGGAGGTTCTACCTTACAATATATGTAACTTGCCAAATGTCAAGATCAAGCGTACTCATCTATAGATTCATTTCATGCCTACTGTGTACAAGACTTCCCCATGTATGCTCTAAGTTTGGGAAATGTAACATGATAGCATAGTAAACAAGCAAGCAAAGCATGAAAAGCATTCAATTATGTTCAAAATTTTAAATTTTTCTCTTATTCAAAAATTTGAAAAATATAAACAACTAAAATGCAGAAAGGGAAAATGCAATCCCTCCCCCAAGCTAAACATCACATTGTCCTCAATGTGAGCACAAATACTACATATGCAACGAGATGCTCAATGGGAAGAAGGGTAAAAAGGGAAAAAGATGAAAGGAGAGTGAAGCTTACTAGTCAGCGCGGACTCCCCCAAGCTAGTCTTTTGGACTTGACAAGGAAGGTCTTTATAGATTCTTCAAAAACTCTTTCATCTGCAAAATAAATCCTAACAAAACAACGAAAAAGGGAATGCAAAAATAAAATGCAAAAAGGAAAGGAAACACGGGTTGCCTCCCGAGAAGCGCTGGTTTAACGTCCTGCTCGACGAATACTCCTATGAAATCATCTGGTTGGGGATTGACGCTCTAGATAGACAATATCTAAGCATCCGATAATGGAATTGCTGTAGTAGAGTTTCAATCGGTGTCCATTGACCTTGAATTTTTCACCATTACTAGTCATTATTTCCACATAACCGTATTTGCTTACATATGTGACAGTGAATGGTCCAGACCATCTTGATCGAAGTTTTCCCGGAAAAGTTTTCAAACGGGAGTTGAAGAGAAGTACTTGGTCACCGACATTGAACTCTTTTCTGATTATCCTCTTGTCGTGCCAACGCTTCGTTTTCTCTTTATAAATCCTAGAATTCTCGTAAGCTTGCAAACGAAATTCTTTTAGCTCATTGAGTTGCAAAAGTCGTTTATCGGCGCTAAGCTTAGTATCTAAGTTGAGTTCTTTGATAGCCCAGTAAGCTTTGTACTCTAACTCAACGGGGAGATGACATGCCTTTCCATAAACCAACCGATAGGGAGATGTTCCAATCGGGGTTTTGAAAGCTGTGCGATAAACCCATAAGGTGTCATCGAGCTTATTACTCCAATCAGTTTTAGATTTCGAGACTACTTTTTGAAGAATTGTTTTTAGCTCTCTGTTCGAAACTTCTACTTGACCGCTGGTCTGGGGGTGGTAGGCTAAACCTCGTATGTGATACACACCATACTTGGCAAGCAGAGTGTCTAACTGTTTTTCTCCTAAATGAGTTCCTCGATCACTTATCACGGCTCTGGGTACACCAAAACGCGGAAAGATGATCTTCTTAAATAGTCGTATCACAGCTCTAGCATCATTGGCGGGGGTGACAATTGCTTCTACCCACTTTGAAACATAGTCGACATCGACTAAAATGTAACGATTTCCATTTGAAGAAGGGAATGGTCCTTGATAGTCAATACTAGGGATGGCAACGGGTCGGGTCCGGGTCGGGTCCAGTACGACCCGGACCCGGACCCGTGCCCCGTACCTTGGACCCATACCCGACCCATACCCTAAAGGGTCCAAAATAATTGGACCCATACCCATACCCATACCCAACGGGTCCGGGTCCGGGTCGGGTCTACCCGCGGGTCTAGTTGATAAAGCACTGGTGAAATTGACAATTTGAACTCCTTACCACACTTATGAGAAACAAAACCCGTGTTTGTTCGTCTGAAAGTAATAACCGTCTGATATGTAAACATATAATTCAATTCAATTCAATTCGTGTGATGCCCATCTAAAAGCATAACAAATGAGAAACAAAACCCGTCGACGAACAACAAATCAGTTTAGAGTCATTAAGTAGAAAATATCAAAGTAATTGAAGGATTAAAAAAAGAAACAAAAACCGTAAAAAAAAAATGAGAGATTTACCTATCGACGAGCTTGCTGCTGTTGCTGCTACTTTTGCGTGTGCTGTCGTCGTCCGTCGGCGGCCGTTGTCAGGCTAGATTAGAGGTAGGTGAGTAGTTGGGGATTTAGGGTTAGAGTTGTTGTGTATTGTGTTTGTGTGTTTGTATATTTGTGAATTGTGTATTTGTGTGGCTGCGTTAATTTGATAGATTTGAGCTTTTTTTTTTTTTTTTTTTTAAATTATACGGGTCTACGGGTCGGGTCCGGGTCCTACAAAACAAACCCGGACTCGGACCCGAAAATATTATCCAAGACCCATACCCGACCCTTACCCGTTCGGGTCTTGAAAATTAAGACCCATACCCGACCCTTACCCGTTCGGGTCTTGAAAATTAAGACCCATACCCGACCCATTAGGGTCCGACCCGGCGGGTTTGGGTCGGGTCTTGGACCCACTGCCATCCCTAGTCAATACCCCAGACATCGAATATCTTGACTTCTAATATGCCGTTTTGAGGCATTTCATGTCTTTTGGATATTTGACCCATTCGTTGACAAGCATCACAAGCCATAACAAAGTCTCTTGAATCTTTAAACATCGAGGGCCAGAAAAACCCGGATTGTAAGACTTTAGCTACGGTCTTGGACGGACCATGATGACCACCATAAGCAGATGAGTGGCATCCTTCTAAAACTCCTTTTACTTCCCACTGGGGGATACAACGTCGATACAGGCCATCTGAACATTGCTTGAAAAGATAGGGGTCATCCCAAACAAAGGATTTTGCATCATGCAAAAATCTTTTTCTTTGGTTATAAGAAAGGTCGGAGGGTAGCTGGCGACTGACAAGGAAGTTGGCAATATCAGCATACCAAGGAGAAGAGTTCGCAATTGCCATTAATGAATCATCAGCGAACGAATCATTAATTGGCGTTGGTAATCCTATTTCAGTTACTCTTATCCTTGAGAGATGGTCAGCGACTACATTCTCTGCTCCTTTCTTATCCCGGATCTCTAAATCAAACTATTGAAGGAGTAAGATCCATCGGATAAGTCTAGGTTTTGCCTCTTTCTTTGAAAGCAGAAATTTCAAGGCAGCATGGTCAGTGTAGACAATAACTTTAGATCCTATTAGGTACGAGCGAAATTTGTCAAAGGCATAGACAATGGCGAGAAATTCTTTCTCAGTGGTGGCATAGTTGATTTGGGCAGGATCTAGGGTTTTACTAGCATAGTAAATCGCATGAAGAAACTTTTCCTTTCTTTGCCCTAAAACAACTCCTACGACATAATCACTCGCATCGCACATCAGTTCAAAGGGCAGATTCCAATCAGGCGACTGGATTATAGGTGCGGTGATCAAAGAGCGTTTTATTTTGTTGAATGCCTCAAGGCATTCCTTTGTGAAATTGAAAGGTGCATCCTTGAAAAGGAGCTCAGTCAGGGGCTTGGCTATCTTTGAAAGTTTTTTTATAAATCGTCGGTAGAAACCGGCGTGGCCAAGGAAACTCCTGATTCCTTTTACATTAGCAGGTGGTGGCAGCTGTTCAATAACTTGGATCTTAGCTCGATCCACTTCTATACCTCTTTCTGAAACGATGTGACCTAAAACTACACCTTCGTTCACCATGAAGTGACACTTTTCCCAGTTGAGAACAAGGTTGACTTCTTCACAGCGTTTTAGAACTCTGGATAGATTTGTCAAACAATTATCAAAGGAAATGCCATAGACGCTAAAGTCGTCCATAAATACTTCCATGATAGATTCAACAAAATCAGAGAAGATACTGGTCATGCAACGCTGGAAAGTGGCAGGTGCATTACACAAGCCAAATGGCATTCTGCGATAAGCGAAAGTACCATAGGGACAGGTGAAGGTGGTTTTCTCTTAGTCCTCAGGGTGGATAGGGATTTGGAAAAATCCTGAGTAACCATCTAGATAACAGAAATACTTGTGACAAGCTAACTTCTCTAGCATTTGGTCAATGAAGGGTAGAGGGTAGTGATCTTTCCTAGTTGATTGATTCAGCTTTCTGTAGTCAATACACATACGCCATCCCGTCACAATCCTTGTGGGGAAGAGCTCATTCTTCTCATTTTTGACTACTGTTGTTTGTGACACCCTCAAATTTGCGGAAAGAAAAAAAAAATTATTTAAATACATAACGAAGGTGTCATAAATAAAAAGGGTCATTACAAAACGGAACTAATATTATACAAAATAAATATACAAGACGGGAGACATATCTCCCGTATAAATACGGAATGAAAAGAGTATATAATAATATACAATCTAAGAACCGAATATAGGTCCAGGTAAATACTTCGCTCGCTAGCTCGTCAATGTACCCAATGTATGCATCACAAACCTGCCAACCGCATTAAATATAAACACGGAAGCCACAGTCAGTGGGGAGTAACTCCGAGTTCTCCCAGCCACGAAATGTCGAGTTTAATGAAACATGAATAACATAAAAGCAATGTATATGGAAAAGACAAAACTTAAACATATATGATATGCTTTTCATGTTATGAAACAATTAACTAACATATAACCTATCATATGAAAGCGATCATGTGAAACCGATAATAAAATATAACAAGAGGTAGGGAAGCTGGTATGCTAGCTCAGAGGTTACCCTGTAACGTGGCCATGATACACTCAAACCCTAATTAACACGTAATCATGTGAATCAGTTAACAATCGGTAATCCAAACTCTATCAATCTTAGCCGGCTTGCATCTCACCTTCTAAAACTCATAGAATCATACAAACATGAAAGACCAATCCTTCTACAACCAGGCATAAGTTCCTAGGACGGCCAATAGTCATCTGTAACTCGAGTCTATACCACAAGGTAGGAAAACATCCTAGCCCTAGACTGATCAGACCTAGCGACAACAGCTAACCCATTCCCTGTCTCATTACATAACCGTACATGAGAAACTCTACTAGGCGACCCCCTAAGCAGAGATGACTAGTACTTAAGCTGGCTCCATTCCCAAAGTGGAAGCAATTAGGCAGCCATGCCCCCGGCTTGGTATCAAAAGGCCCAAGCCAGTGACACAAAAGCTATCAAGCGGTAAACTCCATATGCTCGTTAAAGATAGTACGGCCTATCAATGTCATGGTCCAAGATACTCATTTAGAATTAGAATGGTCAAGACGCCATATACTCATAATTCTCTTTGGGTACTTAGTCAACACGACACCAACCATATAATTAAACAGTCACGGGAAAAACATCCTATCATGTGACTAATTGCATATAAATCATATTCAAATATCATATCGCCTCATATCTACTAAGGCTAATTCATTAATTAAATAAAACCTTACTTGAAGACAAATCCCCGACCCGAGTCCCGCTACGGGTCATCAGTCAAAACGGGGCTGACTAGATCTTAGTTTGACCAAACCCGTTTGGTCAAACCGGCTAGAAACAGAGTCTTTACCACATAGACTTGAACATAAAATCAACATATTCATTACATGTTATTTTATTAAGACTTCTAACATGTGAATTATTCTATCATACCAAAACCCGTTTGACTAAAAGGATATTAAATTAAACTACGATCTCGTCTTATAATTTCTAACATGTGAGAAATATTAATTTAATGAAAAACCCTTTTTAATTAAATATTTTACTTATTAATATTTCTCGCTTGCTAATTATTACAAAACGCGATAAAAATGACGATAACTCAAAAACCGTCACAAGTCCCAAAGTGGGACCCACGGGCTGATTTTTGGGCCAAGAATAAACCGGCCCATTTGGGCTGTTTTGGTTTAACATTTTTAAAACCGTTACTTAAAATTTCCCGCATGCTTAACATATTTAAAACCCGTCAAAACAACAACAAAACAATCAAACATCGACACAAAACCAAAGACCAAAACCCGGACCAACCCAGACCAATCCAGACCGGACCTGGACCGGCCTGAACCGGCCTGAACCGGCCTGGTTTTGGCCTGGTTTGGGCTGGTTTTTCAGCCACCCAATTCGGCCACCACAAAACAACCACCACAATTTATTTCCAACATGATTTTAATTAACAACATCCATTTTAAACATCCAATTCATCCATCATGCATACAAAAATCATGATTATGAACAATCATCAAATATATCAAGAACACTAAACAAAAACAAAAGATGAACCAAAAACAAAAGAAACCAAAGCTATGTAACATATATCCGTCGAGTAACTCGGAATCGTTACCTTAGCTAGCAAAACCACTTAGCACCAAAATAATAAGAAGTATATAATAAGAAACCCTTCTACTAATCTTCACCCAAAATATACTAGTCTCCAAACTCGTCTTCAAAATCTTCCCCTATAAGAAAAGACAAGAAAAACATTATTAGAACTTAATATATGATTTTCCATAATTAAAGTGTTGACAACGATTTTGTCGGAATTGAAATAAAACCGTACGTGAAGATGGGGAGCGAAGAGG
>JAIUZE010004293.1:54870-73435 GCA_022085475.1 Heliosperma pusillum
ACCAGGACCGGCCTGAACCGGCCTGAACCGGGCCTGAACCGGCCGGTTTGGGCTGGTTTTTCCGGCCATTTCCCACGGTTCACACAACCACCATTCCCACTTAAATTCTAACATGTTTTTAATTAACAACATCCATTTTTAACATCCAATTCAACCATCATTCATACAAAACTCATGGTTATAAATAAATCATACTTATATGTCAAGAACACTAACATCTTAAAAATTCCATACAACATATAAATCATACTACTTATCATGTTACTACTAAAAATCATAAGTAACAATAATATGAACAAAAACTAAAATAGTATGACATTATTTTCCGTAGAGTTAAACGGAATCGTTACCTTAGCTAGCTAAAATCAAGTAGCACCCAAATAATAAGAACTAAGAAAATAAGAAACCCGTCTTCTAATCTTCTCCTAAAATATACGAGTCACCAAACTCGTCTTCAAAGTCTTCCCCTATAAGAAATGACAAGAAAAACAATATTAGAATTAAAACTTTGATTTTCCATAATTAAAGTGTTGAAAACGATTTTGACGGAATTGAAAATAAACCGTACTAGAAGATGGGGAGCGAAGAGGAGATCCTAGAAATATAAGTTAGGACGGATTTAATGAAGAAATGAAGGTTTTATGAAGGTTTTGCTCAAGAACGATGAAGAACGGATGAAGAACGCGAAGAACGCTCAAGAACGATTAAAGAAAGTGATATTTTGATCGTAATTTGATTTGTTGAAAAATGAAAAGTTGTTTGTGAGTAAAGTGGAGTGTGTGAGCCGTGAGTTTATAGAGCAAAATAGTGAGTTGGGTTTGAAATTGTTGTTATGGAATTGACCCGGTATAATAATTATATTACCGTAATTAATTAGATATTAAGTTAATTGAATTAAAAATCAAGATATTATGTTATTGTAATGAAAAGAAAGAAAATATCAAGGTCAAAGAGAGAGGAAAAACCGTGTGATATGGTGACTGTCGGGTCAGTTTTGTAAACGATTTGCGTAATTTCCGTTGACGGATCGATAAAGCTGAAAATATCTAAGATATTCCTATTAGTGTAATCAAAAGAATTAAAATATCTAATGTGAGTGGAAAACGATGACATGGGCGTGTGACTCATGCCAAAGTCGAGTTTCGGTTTCGTTTCGCGCTTTACGATGACTCGGAAAATAGGTAAATGATGTTCGGTTAAAAACCGTAAAAGTTATTCTTTAAATTCCGAATAAATTCAAAATAATTATATTAAATTATGATAAATCTAAATAAATCTTAATAAAAATAAATTAAAATATTATTTTTTTTAAATAAAATTTCGGTCTTCAAACTTACAAGGCGAGTCGGAAAAAGTCAACGAAAGTCAAAGTCGACTTAAAAGTCGAGAAAAGTCAAAGATGACTTAAAAGTCAAGAAAAGGTTATGACGACTTAAAAGTCAAGAAAAGTCAATGACGACTTTAAAAAGTCAAGAAAAGTCAAAGACGACTTAAAAGTCAAGAAAAGTCAAAGATGACTAAAAACGGGATTTTCATGAAATCTCTCAGAAATTCCAAATAAGAACGCGGAATTTCAAAATACGACTCGAAACAATAAATTCTATTTTAAAAACTTAAGTTCTACTGAAAAGTGTTAGTAAATATTTTTACTAGAAAAATAGGGTACTTTTCGGGTTGTTACAAAAAGTCAAAGTCGCCTTAAGACGGGATTCTCATGGAATCTCGCGGTAATTCCAAATACGAACTCGGAAATTCTAAATTCGACTCGGAACATAAAATTCTATATTAAAACTTAAATTTGCTGAAAAGTATCCGTAAAATATTTTCACTAGAAAAATAGGGTACATTTCCGGGTGTTACAACAACTATGTGATTATGTGGTTAATGTTGGTTGTATGCCTGTATTTTATGATAATACGAGTGTTATTATTATTTCTAAAAATCAAGCTCGGCATTCTCGTACTAAGCATATTATTCATTAGACATCATTTCTTATGTGACCATGTAAAAAAGGGCAACATTAAACTCGAATTTTGTAGTACTGAAAATCAATGGGCTGACATTTTAACAAAGGCGTTAGCGAGAAGACGTTTTGAGATTTTCCGGTTGGAAATTGGTTTAATCAGTAGCAATTAAATTCGTCATAATTATTTTATGAACCTGCGTGATTGATTTGAATAAGACGAGATTATATGACTGTGTCCGTGTATTCCATTACTAGTATATTTGTGCTTAATATTATATATTTTACGTGAATATCTTGCATATTAAGTATTTTATGGATAATGAATTATGGACACATATTTGCCAAAAATCTATCTTATTCACTTTCCTAATTAAACCAAAATTCTACCCATGATACTCATGTTGACCGAAATTTCCAAACAACACTATCTTACCATATCTTTTTATTTACCTAATCCTTTCCTTACCATATCACCTATATTTACCCTAAATTCCTTTTACTATCCTACCCAAATTCAAAAACAAAAAAAAATTAAAGGAAAAAGAGGAGACATAGCCGGCACTTCACGTGCCCCCCTACAAAACCCAAACCCCAACAATACCCTTCATAATTAGCTATCACTATCACCATCAAAACACATCACCAACTCAATCTTTCTTCTATCACACGAAAAAAAAAAAAACCAACACCAAGCTTTCATCAATGGCTTCCACACGGTCCACTATCAAAAATACCAACACCCCACACTCCAAAACTCAAACACCATGCATGCCTACTAATATCTCTCCTAATCCCAACCAAAAATTGCCCAATTTGACCCAAACCGAGTCGGGTTCGGTTCTTGAAGGTACAAAACGGCGTTGATTAATTAAGGGGAAGAATAGGGTACTAGTTGATGCTAGTGTAGACATAGAAGTCACAGAAGTCGAGAGGACGAAACGCCCTCTGTTTCGCGAGTTTTCTCCTCAAGAAATGGCATCCGGACTTGACAAGCTTCGGTTAACAAAAGATGAACGGAGTTAACCGGGTTGCTAAATATGGTATTCATGGTGGTCGTAGTTTCCCGAAGGTGTGGTGTGAAAAATATCAAGCTTTGGCATTCTTCAACGATTTCTTGAATTTTGAAGAGTGGGACCAAGTGTCTCGGTTTTCTGGTCCTATATATCCGATCGAGGTAATTCAATTTTATGCTTCTGTTTCTTTGAAATCTAGAGTTTTGCATGCCGTGGTGAATGGCCGCGCAGTTTCGGTTTCCATTGACGATTTGTGTACTCTGTTTTTGGTTCCTGATGATGGAATCAAAATTGACCCGAGTACGTCATAGGACGAACTGTCGGACCCGGCTAAGTTGGAGGTTAAGCGGTATTTTGATGATCGGGCTACATTGTCTAGTTGTGTGTTGGAGGGGAATTTGTCCCGAAAATTAAAATTTCTGTTGAATTTTCTGTAGAATACGGTGGTTCCGCGTCGGGGTGGACAGGATAAAATTGCTTGCTATGAGATGATGGTGGTTAAGAATTGGTTGGAAGGTAACCGTGTCAAACTTGTTTTCCTTGTTTTTTCTCGAATTTCTCAAACTAGCTTTTCGGTGACCGAGGAAAAAATATATACGACCCTCGACTTACCCTATGGGATGTGGGTGTCTCGAGTTCTTGAGGCTAAGGGGGTTGTTGGTCCTACTAGCTATGGCGTCAATTTGAACGATGATATGAATGATTTGTACTTGAAATTTATGAAAATGGAGGCATTGGG
The DNA here is from genome assembly GCA_022085475.1 of Heliosperma pusillum. Taxonomy (NCBI): domain Eukaryota; kingdom Viridiplantae; phylum Streptophyta; class Magnoliopsida; order Caryophyllales; family Caryophyllaceae; genus Heliosperma; species Heliosperma pusillum. The sequence goes on from JAIUZE010004293.1 coordinate 58,589, forward strand.
TCCGAATTAGCTTTTCAGTCAAAGGGTGGCTCGGTTGTTGTGAAACCAAATGTGGCTGATTTTTCGGGGATTAAGTCAAAATTGGAATTGTTTATGGGGAAGGTTATGGAGCGCCTTGATGCGGAAGACAAGAAAATCGATGCGGTTGTTGACAAGGTGGTCAAAACCGTGGCTATGGGGAGCTCTAGCTCAACCCGTGACCGTGGAGGGTCGGGTGTGAGCAATGAATTGAGAGGTTGGATGACGGGACTTGATGGTTGCCTTGCAAAAATTGAGAGGAATATTGTCGATATTCGACAAGAGTTATTTAGGCAGCGGGATCGGATGCAATTCTTGCTTAGCCAAGGAGATGCATAGGTGAATAGTGGTGCGGACATGCGCGATGGAATGCACACCATTTATGATGCGACAGAGGCTCTATCTATGAAGGTTCGGAACTTTGATTCATGCCTCGCCGCCCAAGCTAATCACGTGAAGGAGTGCTTTGATCACCTTTCTACTCTTGAGTACCGTACCCGACCCGACTTCATTGACCCCAACATCATTCGCCAACCCGATTTGCCTTGATTCTCTCGTCTTACTTTGCTTGTTCGTAAACTACTTACTCCATTCGGCTAATTATGGCTTAAACAATTATACTCTATTCGGCCCATTGGCAACTAACACTTTTAATTGTGGTTTGTAGTTTAAATTGACATTTAGTATTTGATTTTGCTTGCTATGAATTGTTTAGTATTGCGTATTTTTCATATCTATTTCTTGCCTTGGAGTATGTTATTCTAGTAATTTTATATCCTTGTTCTTGTCCTTTTAATGATGCCAAGAGGGGGAAGAAATGATATGATTTGAGTCTTTGCTTAAGCTTGCTCCTTGTCAAGACTCGTTATCTCTTAAAGTCTTTCAAGTTATAACTTTGGCTAAGTTTTTATGTTCTTGCGATCAATGTTACTCTAACTTTGGTAGTATTTTGTTGAGGGGGAACCATACTTAGTTACATTCATAAGATAAATGATAAGAGACTTGTCATCATCAAAAATGGGGAATTTGTTGGACCTATTTTATAGTTTTGATAATGACATGTGTTTACTAAATAATGTGCTTTACTTGATATATCATATGCGTGTAATTGTGTGCTTTAGTCTTATCATATCAAATAAAAATTACAAGAAAGAAGATCAAATTTATAAGAACTTCAGGCATAACTTTGACAAGTTTTGTGAGACAAATTTATAAGAACTTCAGGTATAACTTTTGAAGTTCATATGCAAAGTTATAGCTACCTTGGTTATAACTTTAAAGAAACAATTCAAGCAAGAGCTACTTCAAATAACACAAGGCTCAAGATGGAGGGTCTTTGTGATCAAGATGAAGAGATGATCCGTATACTGAAGATCTTTGTGAAGATTAGATAGTATAGGTCGTCATTCGGTAACTATTCCATTAGAGTGATTTTAAGTTTTAAAGTTATGACTCACTTATAACTTTACATACTAAAGTTCAAAGTTATAGCTTTAACCTATAACTTTGGATGATAAAAGTTGACGCATGATTTTGGAAATAAATATTTTAAATGTTTTCAAAAAGAGAAAGAGTATTTTTTTATTTATCAAAAGTTTTAATAGAGGATTTATTTATGAGATTCTATAGGTTAGTAATACAACTTATGAGTTGTCATGCTACCTAGGGTTTCTAATATATTTTATCTCAATTGGTGGTTAACCTAATAAGCCCACCTAGTAGTTGTACCACCTAGGGTTTCGTGTAAACAAAGGGATTGTGCCTCCTAGGGTTGCGTGCTCCTAGGGTTTCGTGGAGATAAGGATTTCGGCCATCATAGGCTTGTTTCCTTGTTTACCTTCACCTAGGATTCTAATAATATCTTTACAACAATACTTTGAGATATTAAAGATAAATATATTTCTAAAAGATAAAGCAAATAATATTTTGAGATATTAAAGATAAAAATCTTTCTTAAATATAAAGCTAGGGTTTTAGATTTTATATCTCCTATGCTTCTATTATAAATACTCCTTCCATCTCATTCATAAACAACGACTTTAATATAAACATTGAGAGAATTTTTACAAATCGTTTTTGAGCAAACCTTGAGAAAAAAATACGTTTATTATTTTTAGTGTTTGTTTTTCGAAAAAGTCGTGCAACAATTATTGTCAATCGCTCACGTGAAATACGTTATTGGATAATAGTACATCACATAATCTTACTTATTCTTTAACGAGAATCCTTGTGAGTTGTATTGTACTTTCTTATTAACGTAAGATAGTATAGAGTATTTAGCGATACTCACCTTGAGTTATAATCATAGTTGATTATACGAGTCGGTTGATAATTTTTGTAATCCGGAGAAAGGTACTAAAGATTATTAATCGATAACCGTGGACGTAGGTTTCGACTTGTGAAACTTAACCACTTCAAAAATCACGTGAGCCTCTTTTTACTTTTCGTTATTTCGTTACTAGTACTTACTTTGATTAATTAATTAGTTGATTTTAATCTATAAGATCAAATAATTAATTACATATCATATAAATCAAAAAAGTGGGGCTAGTTTTTAATACTCAATTCCCCCCCCCCCCCCCCCCCCCCCCCCCCCCCGTCTTCCGTATTCAATCAATATACTCTACACTGTCAATGCACATCCTTCATGTGCCATCCTTCTTTCGTAGTAGAAGGGCAGGTATTGTACAAGGGCTCAAAGACTTTACCTCAAAACCCTTATCCATCAACTCATAATTTTTTTGTGGTTTTCTTGGGTTGCCTTAGAAACACACTTGTAAGCAGGCCCGTTAGGTAATACAGATCTGCTCACAAGGTCAATCTGATGCTCAATACCCCTTGGTCGAGGTAGTCCACTAAGCAATTTCTCTATGAACTCGTCCTGATATTTTCCTATCAACGGTTCAACCGCTACTCGAACTTGAGAATCTTCATTCTCCACTAATTCTTTTGATAGTAGAATCAGAGCTGGTTGTTCTTGTCTTAATTCTTCGATCATTGTTGCTTCAGATAAGAATAATACTCGATTGAGGTCCTCTGTCACACTAGGGCTCACATAGTTCTTCAGGTTAGGAGGTAGAGGATTTAGGGTAATCTTCATGTTACATTGCTTGAAGGAATAGGTGTTGCTCCTCGCTCCCTTAATGCATATAGTTCATATCAAACTCACATGGAATGCCTACGAGCAAATGATTGGCATTCATAGGTACCACATCACATAAGACATCATCCTTTTAAACATTTCCAATGGAGAAGGGTACCAAACATTGTTTATCAACCTTGACCTCAGCTCCATTGCTTAACCACCTTCTTTTTTATTATGTAAATATAAGCTTTCATTGAAGAACAAGACAAACTATTAAAACCTATATCGTTTTAAAACTCAAAAAATAAGGGCACAAGAAACCCTTATCTCATAAGATCTAAATTATACAACCATAATGAATCACTAATGTTAAGTTGTTCATGCTGCCTAGCTAAGATCCTCAACTTCACCATTTTCTTCACTCGATACAGCACCGTTTCAGGCTGCTCCATTTCCTCTTCCAGTCTCACTTTGTTCCTTGTCATCCAAATCTAATAGTATACGGCCATGAAGGCACAGTTCATCACTCTTTTCTTAAATTTTGAACACTGTCTAGTATGTATCCATTTTAGAATGTTTGTACTAGCCATTTTGATGCCACACAACTCAGCCATACCCATCAGAATCCTTCTGCTATATTGACATTGATGAAACAAATGGACATGAGTTTCAGGATCCAATCCACATAAAAAACAGTTAACATCACTGATCAGTCCTAGAGTATGCAACTTGGCCTTCACTTGGAAAAATTTTCTGACAATCAACCAACAGATGAACATGTGCTTAGGCACATCCTAGGAGCACCATATATAAGAGTGTCATGGTACCTCCTGCAGTTTAGATACACATATCTTTTCCTAGCTCACCATAGGCCCTCTAAGGAAATCAACATTGATATCCCATAGATAATTTCTACAAATGTTATCAACTTTCCTCATGACATGTTTAGGAATAATGAATACTCCCTCCTATTTTGAGTGTTCTTCCCTTTTCAATATAATACTCCTCACATATATGAGATAAAGGGGAAGAACACTCAAAATAGGAGGGATTATATTAGCCCAGTAAGAATAGATAGAAATTAAAACTGAATTTATTAAAAAAAGTCTCCCATAATATGATAATTTTGTTGGAGTAAGTGTCCTCAACAATAGTGCGGTCACATAATTAAATCTTAATAATAAGAATAAAAAGGGATAATATTATTATATAGTCAACTAATCAACATTAATCGGTAACGATTGGCTAACTAGATTTTGACGTTACTGTCGTTTGACGGTGGTGATTAGTTGATCCCTTAAGGTCATACCTATATGACAAATCTCTTAATTGATAAATTAATTAGTCGTATTAAGATACGAGTTGATTAATTCCTTCAAAATGAATAATTTTTGTGAGTAAGAATTCATATCTTATTGTAATTAGATTAAATAAGATTTGATTTAGCAATTAAAATGTTTAATTACTAAAATATGTTTATTGTTTATGAAACAATTGAATCAAGAATAATAGATTAATTATAATTACAAATGTTGTGAATTATATTAATATGATCCATTTTATGTGATTAGGAATCACCAAGTTAATATATTGTATGTGATTTATTTTTATAAAAGATGATATTTAAAAGGTTAAATTTGCATTATATTGACATAAGGCTTAGAATATGTCACATATCACTTCATAATACAATTGACAATTGACAAACTTAAACTGGACCTATTTTATATGTGGGGTCGAAAATTTGAAGGCTAGTAAGCCTTAGTGGGTGTTTATTTTATTGTAAAATAAACATAATGATTATGGCTAACCATTCTAGACTTAAGGCTACTTCTTTGATAAGACAAAAATGAAAAAGATGGATTTGCACCCATTGGCTCCTTTTGGAGCTCCCTTGCACGGCACAATTGTGTGCTTAAAGGGGTTGATTTTCTCATTTTTGTACTCACCTCATATCATATTCTTGCATGCATACTTCTACACATATCTCTCTAAGTTGAGAACTCCATATTATTCTTCTATCTAATATAACCATAAAATCATTACTAGTAGTAGTAATATTTTGATATTAGATAAGTTTAAGGGAACAAATATTGATCTCTAGATTAGATAATATTAGTTTTTAAGGGATTGTCAAGGTACAAATCCTTGAGGAGAGTTTCTAGTTTGGAACTTGGATATCTTCCTTCGTATTACTAGCACAAGAACAATATTTAAAAGGAGTTTAAATATTGTGCCCATTTCATACATATTCAATGTAAGGAACAATTTTTTTCTTCCTCATTTGTATTTTTGTTACGCATGCATAAGGTCTAAATAGTTTAAGGGTAAAATAATTGTATAATGATATTAGAAGTGTCTAATATAGAGTTTAAGAAACTTACAAGCGGTATCAAGAGCTTTGGTTGTTGCATGCATAATTGATTTATAGTTTTTTCGGGTTAATGTAACTTAAAGAAAACTAGTAATTTGTGTTTTAAAATATAAAATCACAAAGTTATTTGCATGTCAATATATTCTGGTCCTAATATGATTTTAGGTCATTTTGATGATTTATGGAAATTTATATTGCTCAAATATGATTTTTAGTGTTTTTATTACAATTTTAATGAGTAAAATGATGTGTAAAATGCTAAAACTAGTTAGAATTATCTTCTGACCTTGAAATATTTACACAACATCACACATGCATTTTACTTACTGTATGTAAAATATCGTGTGAAGTGGCTTTATTTCGTATGATTTATGATTTTTATATGATAAAATGGAATATATAAATGTTAAATGGTTAAAAATACTTCCGCTTTGAATATGACCATGAAATTTTAGTATGTTGTCACATGAATGTTTACTTGTTAGACTGGAAAATTTGAGACTAATGTGATTTGTCTATCATGATTTATGAATATTTAATGTACCAATGGCATAAATAGTGACTTATTTAGCAAATATAGCTCAAATAAATTTTATGTTAAGAGAAAAATTGTTCCTGGTTTATTAAATGTCCCACATTCCAGATATAAAAATGATAATGTAATATTAATTTTCACATGCTTTATATATTTTATTTGATAAAACCGATAAAGTACAACCGATTTTTCTCAAAACCGATTCGAAACTTTTAACCATGATTTTTAACATTATGAGTATCATAGAAATGTTACAGAATGTAAAAAATTTTAAATTTTAAAATTTGAAATTATTGTAATTAAATTTGGATTTATTTGATTAAAATATGATTCTAAAGTCTAATTATGAGAAATTAAATAACAACAAGTTGAATTATCGTCAAAAATTGAGTGATGACCAATTTTTGAGTCCTAGATCAGTTGGGATAATTAACTTGGACTTAAATATGATTTAAGTGTTGTTTGGTGATTTTAAAGCATTATTATCACGCATTTCCGTAAAACCAGGTTATATACGATATAAACTGTAATATAGGGCGATTTAGCATTTAAAATGAGCATGTTTTATACATATTATTATGCTTAATATTTATTATGAATGTCATATTTTGGTTTATATAATTTGGAATTATGTAATTTATTCCTTGTATGGCCTTAGTTTTAATTGATATTACCCGAAATGTAAGGGATTATTGATTCGGTTATAATTTAATGTGATCTCGTATCACTTTTATTGTATTATTTTCTTTTACAAATGTATAATAAGAAATTTGTAATTTTATTATATAATTTGTAATTATTTGTAATACCAGAGTTTCCCAAAGACAGTACCATTCGGGAAGGAGTTCTGAAAGAGAGATGGTGACCTTGGGAGGCGTGCTTATGAAGTTCAAGGGACCAAAGGAGTTGGTTTCCGAATTTTTAATAGTTTATATGATTTTCTATTCTAGGAAAGGGCATAGTAGGAGTTTTTCTTTTATGCTTGCATTTTATTTAATATGTTTTGCATGCATTGCCAAATCGCCATAACATGACATGCATTTTTCATCGAGTATTCGACCGTGTCAATTACAATTATCGATAATTCATCAATTTAGTTCACTTAAACGAGATAGATAATAAATTGACATGACCTCTCATAATAAATAATTGAGATCAAGCCTTACCAAATGTAGAACCCATGAATCCCAATTTCGCAAGGAAGTAGGCTCGGCTCACCTGGGTGCTAAACTTGTTACGTTGGGTAAGTGGGGTAATAAATGTTATTATTTCGAAATTTGGATTGAGCTCAACGGAAGTATTCGCGACCATAGCTGAAGGTGCTCCGGGCTTAAGATAAATATTAAAGTAATATTATCAACCGAGAGTTCTAATGTAGAATCGATTAAAGAGTTGATCCACCGAATTATGTTAATAATAGATGAATCGGCTTACCGTGCCCAAGTTGATATGAATTTGGATCTCGGAATCATTTATAATAGTTGGGTTGAGGTCACTATTTAAATGTGAAAACTTGTTTTAAAATGTTTACAAGTATTTAAAACCATAAATGTTAACATTTCCATCATCTCATTTTTGTAGTCAATATTATTTATTCGCAATGGCAACTCCAAATACCAACGCTCCAACTCTCACAAATGTACCGAGGATAAGTGTCATTATTGTAAAGGCATAGGACATTAGAAGAGGAATTGCCCAAAGTATCTAGGATTTATCAAAGCCGGAAAAATTGTTTCCGTTGGTAAATTTTCATCCCTATCTTTTATGTTATGATCTCAACTTTGGGATATAGATAGATACAAGTTGTGATTCTTACCCTTTGTAATTGTAATTAGGGCACATAAGCAAGGACAAGGGCAAGGACAAGAAAGCCTAAAGAGGCTATTCAAGGGAAGCTAAGGTAGCCACCCATGGATGAAGACATATGGAAGCTTTGACTTATTTTGTGTTGTCTTCTTTATTGGGTTGTATTTTGTGACATTGTTTTAGAAACTCTTTATTTCCTTGTTTGACAATGGAAATTTGTTTTTCCTTCATTAACAATTAGTTGTAATTGGATTTAGTGACTTGGTTTTCAACCTAAGTCACTCGGTTTATGGAAACTTTTTCATTTTAAAACTTGTCATTATACTTTACTTGCGCTAATAACATAAATTCTATCGACTCAAATTGATCATATTGGTATTATGATGATTGGATCATTATAATAAAAGGCTAAGAATTCGATTCTCGCTTTGAAAGATCAATTGTTAAGTCAAATTGAGTTATTGAACTCAAAGTAGGGAATCTATCAAAACAATTGGCCACACCACTTATAAAGATAGTAAATGACATGAATATGAGTTCACCTCTTTAGCTTATAGAAATACTCTATTTCGAAGCTAAGATTCGATGTCTTTACGATAAAGTCTTTAGTAGATCACTTAAGATCATGTTGTGATACTTCTACCTCCCTCACGGGTATGAGTACAAAATTGTTTGTGGCTCATAAGGCTATAAAGAAAATAGTTGTATTTTTCTAAAGATAGAGTGGGAGAAAATAAGCCACAACGTAAAACTAGTTAGGAACTAGTGAGGAAACCAAAAGAAAATGTTCTTAGGAGACTCAAGACTAGTGAGGAGACCAAAAGAAAGCGTTCTTAGGTGAATCCTTAGACTAGTGACGAGACCAAAAGAAAATGTTCTTGATATAATAAAGATTATGATCTATGTAGTGGAAGCACCTAGAAATTTTAAAATTCGATTTTCTAGCATAAGAGACTTATGAAAATAAATTATAAATAGAATCGATGCAAAGGAATGATGTATTTGGAGTTGTCCAAAATCATTCTATAAACATGAAGATGTTTTAATTGGAAGTGTCCAATTATAGTTGCATGGATAGACATGTAGATGTCTACAAAAGCTAATTTAATGTGTAACTATGCTTAGATCAAAATCATCTGTGAAATACCTCATAGTAGGTGTGTACAAGATACACAACAAAATCACATGTCCAAATAGGGATTTGGAATAGGATGTGTACATGACACAAGCCTATGGTATATATCTACCTAGAGGTTATGATGATCTATTTCTATTATGAGATATAAGAAGTTTTTCTCTCGAATTGTCTAAATATCATGTATAGACATGAAGTTAAGTGGGAGTTAATGTCATGTATTGACATGAAGTTAAGTGGGAGTTAAAGTCATGTAAAGACATGAAGTTCGGTGGGAGAAATTGTTTTCCACGTGAATGATGTATCACTCATTGTGAGTGACGTATTCATATTATCTTTTAAAGGAGTGGTTGGATTTTAATGTTGGATCAAAGAGGGCAACATGTATAATAAAATCAAAATCTATTGTGGAATAGAAGATTTTATTTTGGCATTTAAAAAAGTGTCTTGTATTGATAAGATCCTTAATCTATTTCAACAAGTTAAAATAGGTTATTCATATTAATGTAAGTGGGATCACTATAAAAAGTTATAGTCATCCAATGAACCTAAGAGTTGTTGATCACATGAGACCAATCATGTATGCCATTACATGCACATACCTAAATGAATTGTATGTTGGGAGCATGACAAGCCTAAAACAAATCAATCCACATGAGAGTCATTGGATAGCCTACAAGAACATCCGTAGAGTTCTCGAGAAGAACTAGGGATACATTCTTGTGTTTGGTAGAGAAAATTTGGTAATGTGGTAAAGGTTACACAAACCAAATTTCCAAATTCATAAGGATTTATCTGAATCCTAGGCGTACCTTTGTTATATAAGAAGCGAATAACTAAAAGGATGATTGAAGAGTCAATCATTATAAATTCTACAAATAGAGAACTAGTACATTATGATAAGGATAAGGTGGCTTACAAGGAACTAATGGTAGATCCTTTCATCTAAATACCTACCAGTTATCATGATAACGAGTGGGAGCATCTTTCAAATTAAAGAGCCTGACACTAGATAGAAATCTAGACATGTACGTAGTTGAATTCATGTTATTAGGAATAACGCTGGATGGAAGGAAAAAACAATTCACAAGGTTGGAATAAATGAATATATGGTATATTCACTACCCAAGCCTTTATTGCATTTAAATAAGATCGTCATGAATTGTCATGAACGAAATAAACTTTAGATTATATGATATGAAGCAATAACATTGTGTTGATTGTTCATATATGATAAATCACATTTATCGTTTGAGTTTCTAAAACTCGTTTTGTGCTTTGTTATATCCAAATGAGTTGTAGAGATAATTACTGAACCCCATTAAAATGGACTGGAATAACATAGCGATTGGCCCCTAGTTGCTTATATGAGGTTACATCTCCAAGTGACTAGAGTGTCATGTGATTGATGGCAAGTTCAAGTGCCATAGGGTTATAAGGGATGATCAGTCGATCACATAGGCAGACTGTATCAGACACTCTGTCGGGAAGTGACCGCTTATAGAGTTCTGGCAACTCATATAGCCTGGTCGTGGCAAAAGCTACTATAGTATTCTTTTTGAGTCAATTCTTTGACTAAAGACTGTTCGCCTAAGGTGGCACAGTTTCAGAGTGACTTTGATTTCTGCTCTACGACCTTCGTTACTGGGGTCAAATGAGCATCTTTTGGGTCATGATGAACTGTGGCTATGCAAAGGGAATAGTGCGATAGAAATTGTCCACCCCTTGTCAGGGTTGTTTTAAAATCTCAAGGCCACTCGAGAAGTAGTAAGCTGAAAATGCGTGGCCACGCTCAGAAGGTATCTATGGTAGATCATTCGGGTCAGACAGTTACTCTCCAAGATCGAGGAAACCACTCATGATATGATCAAATGTAAGTACAACCTGCAAGACGCCTAGCATTGAGTGGGAGATTGTAATAGGACAAGATAATTGGTGACGCACACTTGTCTTCACGCTTTATGCTACCAAGCTCTAATTGCATTAGTCAATCAAACCACAATCCTTTTAGAACCTAGAAACAACCAACTAGCACATACAAAACCAACATAGCCATACAATAAGCTTAGAAATTACATAAGATGCCTATTCCTACACCATACAATCTCTTCACGCTTTATGCTACCAAGCTCTAATTGCATTAGTCTTAACTTTGCTTGAGCACAAACACCCTGAATCAACTTTTCAGGCCTCAGAACATAATCCTCCAACCTGCATTTGTTCCTGCATTGCCATATATTATAGTGGACTGCCACTATTAAAGACCAATAGACCTTCCTGATGAAACCTGTCCCCATTCTCATTCTGATCAAGGCTGAAGGAGAATGATCTCCAATGTGCCTGACTTGAAGCAACTCATCTAGACATTCAAAACACTTCTTTGCATAACAGCAACCCTGAAATAGATGGTGATGATCTTCATTGTTGAACCCACACAAAAAACAATTTAGATTACCTGCAAACCCTCTTCTATGCAGTTTGTCTAGAGTAATAGTTTAAGGGTAAATAGTTTAAGGTCTAAATAGTTTAAGGGTAAAATAATTGTATAATGATATTAGAAGTGTCTAATATCGAGTTTAAGAAACTTACAAATTTCATGGAACCAAAATCTATAATCCTAGAAACAGCGTCTCCACCAGAATATTTGAAATCCTTCTTGCTAAGTCTTCCAGAAGTAATACGAATGCTAAGATAATTGAAAGGTAATTGCCCCTCTTTAAACCCAGATATCAACAGAATATCCTCTTTAACATTTCTACTAACTCCATTAAAATAAGCATTGGTTTACCATTGTTCAGCTAAAGACCTTAAGCTTTGGAGAAGGTAGCAAAGGCCCTTAATAAAACCATCATGGATGTAGTATCCCCTTTACTAAACAGCAATAAATCATCAACAAGCATCAAGTGGGAAAACTTTAAATAGCCACACATATGATGAAATTTAAAAGGCATTGTGACAGTAAGAAAATCAAGGACCCTACTTAGATGTTCCATAGCAATGGTAAACAGAAGAGAAGATAGGGGATCACCTTGTCTCGTCCCTTTTTTCCCTTTAAAGTAACCAAAAACTTCTATATTCAAGTTTAAAGAGTGAGAAGCAGACTCCACGTATTCCATAATCATTCCAATAAAGGAAACGAAAAAATGGAGTGCCTGCAGCATTTCTTTTATGAAGGTCCAACTAACATAGTCATATGCTTTTAAAGATCCACTTTCAGCAGGAACCTTGGGGATAGTGAATTTCTATTATAGAGTCTAATAATGTCTTGGTAAAAAAGTATATTCTCCGCAGTACTTCTACCCTAAATAAAACCTCCATGGATATTTCTAATTATGTCAGGAAGAATTTTTGTCAATCTACCACACAAGACCTTTGAGATACATTTATAGATGACCTTGCAGCAAGAAATAGGTTTAAACTGGCTGGCATTTGTGGGCACATCACACTTAGGAACCAAGGAAATAATAGTGTGACTTATCTGCTTCAACAACTTCCATGAATTAAAGAATCAATCACAGCCTCACAAACACTATTGCCCACTACCCACCAAGCATCATTAAAGAAAGCACCAGTATAACCATCAGGGCAGGAGCCTTGTGGTTGGGAATACAAAACATTGCATTTCTTACCTCTTCTTTAGTAACAGGAGCAAGGAGGATACTCAAGTGGTGTTGAGTACACAGTTTGCCCTGCTGAACTACATTAGTATTCACCCCAATACTCTCCACAGTCCCCAACAGAGAATTATAAAACTCTAAGAATGCACCGTGAATCTTCTCAGGCTCAACACACATGTGCCCCTTCATGTCCGCAATTCTTAAAACAATATTCTTTGCTTGTTTACCTTTAATAATACTATGGAAATACTTAGTATTATCACCCCCCTTAGCAACCCATACATCTTTAGATTTTTGTATCAGGAAACTTTGATAAGCCAGTTGTAACTCGTTATAACTCTTGGCAGCCTCAATCTCCTGATAGATTAAGTCAAGGTTCATAGGATCTTCTCTAAGTTTGTGTCCTAAATATAATCCAGTAGTTTCTAAGCTCTCATTGAATTATTTTCAATATCATTAAATTGATTTTTATTCAGATTCTTAAGAGGTTTCTTGAAATTCTTCAACTTCTTAATTAGCTTAAACATTTTAGTACCCTGCCACTCAATCCCCCAGTACCTCTTAACACAAGGGATAAAATCCAGAGATTTGCTCCACATATTAAAATACTTGAATCTCTTCATTTTACCAGAAACACCTGTCTTATTCTAAATTACACTAGGAGTATGATCAAACATTCCTTCATTATAAAAGTGAGCAAACATATCCCCATTTGATGACTGCCACTCTGATGGACAAGCACTCATCCAGTCTACTATATACCCTAGCAGCAGGCTGCTGCTTATTACTCTACATATACATAGATCCAATAACAATACAATCAGTTACTCCACAAGTGTCAGCACAATCCTAGAAATCTTCTATTTCCTCAGAAGTATTAGAACCCCCAAGTCGTTCAAAAGGAGTAAGTACAATATTAAAATCACCACACATAACCCAAGGATCATGAATATACCTGCTGAAATTACATAAACCGTTCCACAAAGTTTTCCTCTCACTTACACCATTGAAGGCATAAATCATTGTGAGCTAAAAACCATAACTAGTACCAATTTCTTTTACATACATATGAATATATTGAGGACTATAATCCATAAAATCAATAGTAAAGACATGAGAATTCCATAAAATCCAAATTTTACCTCCTTTATGAAAATGAGTATTAGTAGATAGACACCAACCTTCACAAAGACTATTTCTAACAGCATTTGGAGATGTGGGTTAAACCTTTGTCTCAAGTAGACCAAAAATCTCAATCTGATGTTGATGTAGAAACCACTTGATAATTTTTTGTCTAAATGGGATGTTCATTCCCCTTACATTCCAAAATCCAAAATTATGCATTACTTCCATTTGGAGTAACTACACTACCATTCACGCATATGCCAACTTTTGGTGTCAAATTATAAAGAGCCTTCAGAAGAGAAAAAGTCCCCAACCGTGCAGAATGTTTTCCTCCACCCACCAACTCTTGTTGACTCATCCTTACTTTGGGCTTTGCAAGAGTATTAGCCATTTTATAAGAACCCTCCTTATTCAAAACCACATTATTACTTTCATCTTGTAACACCCCGTGTTTTATAATAAATTTTATCCAGAAATTTATTTATTAAAATAAATTTTTTTGCGAGTTGAATTATTAAAAGCGTATGTAACGCTTGCGATTTCTATTTTGTTATTTCTCATTTTTACCTAATTTGGAAGGGTTAAAATGTCCATGCACGATTATTCTATTTATATTTAATTAGTACTTTCTTATATGAACTCTCCAAGCGCTTTAATTATATTAAATCTGATTTGTAATTGGATAATCCATCTTGTGAGCTAATGGGTCAAAAGCCCATTTAAAATCTCCTATATAAATAATAAACCCTAAGCAAGCTATCAACTTGCTCAATGGTGTTTTGTACGTATGTTTTTCGCCTTGACATTCCCCTTCTTCTTCTATTCTCATTTTCTCCCTTTGACTCAATTGTTATGCAACTTTCTTCATCCAAATCAATGTAAATTATATATTTACAATCCTAGCTTATACCTCTACAATATATTCTATTCATATTATTTGTAAGGTACTCGATTGTATGGAGTTTAGACTTATCTTTAGGGTTTCTATAAGTGATGATTAAATAAGAAGGAAGAAGAAGATGTCTTTCTTTGAGCGTTCTTGGAGGAGGTTTCGTGTAGGACTTTATTATTGGCGTTTTTATGAAGATGAAGATTATTTTGCGGTCTCTATTGCGTAATAAAGGTAACTAGGTGTTTTCCTTTAATTGTGTT
>JAIUZE010004295.1:0-54162 GCA_022085475.1 Heliosperma pusillum
CAGACACTACTACCTTGCCAATACATGAGGAGACGGCTGAGAAGATGGTTGAGGTACGTACTACTGCCAAGGTTTTAATACCTCAAGCCGGTAAGGTAAATATGACTTCTTCTTTTTTTTCTGCATTTGTTCTTTCTAGCAGCCATGCCTTTGATTGGTTTGTTTTATTAGGTAAATGAGTCGGAAAAGGGGACGCAACTTGAGGAGACGGGTGAGGTACCTAATGCTGCTGAGGTTTTGATACCTCAAGCCGATAAGGTAAATATGATTTTTTTTTTTTTCTGCATTTGTTCTTTCTAGCAGCCATGCCTTTGATTGGTTTATTTTATTAGGTAAATGAGTCGGAAAAGGGGACGCAACTTGAGGAGACGGGTGAGGTACCTAATGCTGCTGAGGTTTTGATACCTCAAGCCGATAAGGTAAATACGACTTAACCATTTTGAACCTCTGCATTTGTTCTTTCCAGCAGCCATTGCATGCCTTTGCTTGGTTAATTAATTTTATAAGGTAAATAACTCTGAAAAGGGGACGCAACTTGAGGAGCCGGCTGAGAAGACGGGTGACAATAAGGAGGTATGTAGAATATAAGAAGTTAGTATATGCTGTCAGTGCTAAATCTGGTCTGGACATGTTCAAGTATAATAGCCTAACCACCAACAATAAATACTTGTAACTAACTTTACATTATATACTCAATATAGATCATTTATGATATCTATTATATTTTGGTATTTAGTAAATAATGTGTATTCTTCAGGCCACAAAACAGCGGAGGCTTGTTCGTCTCGCCGACCCTTCATTAAAAGAGAATGTGATTGTTGCTCGGGGTTTCGTATGCCCAAAGCCCAAGGAATCAGCGGAAACCATCTTGGTTCATGGCGTACCACTCTTGCCGAAGCATGCAAAAGTGGGGATAGTGGGAGTCGTGAAGGGCTATGGAACCCGTAAACTGCCCGTCCCAGTCCGCGACGACATAGTAATACTAGCAGATGCGGTTAAATGTTTTGTCCAATGGCCTCAAAGCCACATTTTCTTGGCTCGTGATTGTAAAATTCAAAAGAATGTAGACGGGGTAAGAAAAATACATCTAATTTAACCCGCCTTTTGTCTTTGTTCATCACCTTCATAAATAGTGAAATTTATACTATGTTTTATTTTTGTTTGGTAGGTAACAAAAAACATGGATAAGTCTAACTCGATAGACAATAATCTTTCTACTACCTCGTCAAAACAACAACTTGATGAGGTATTTAATCAACTCTCTTTATATTTTAAGTTCTACTATCGCCTCATCATTGAAAGAGCAACTTAATTTAGTTAACCACATGTAGGTTGTGAAAGGTAGCACACCGCATCATTTCCCCAAGCTGAAAGAGGTCAGGAGTCTATCCAGTACTAAATTTCATGGGAACGTTTACATGGAAAAAGTACGAACGGTGGCGATGCTGGAGCTTTATAAGGAGGCTGAGAGACGCATAGCAAGCGAGCAATTAATAGTTATTCCGCTCGAGAATGATATTGTAGGGGTAGAACGCCAAGCAATGCTGGATTGGGAAACGCTAGCCGTTTGGGCTGGCCTTGACGAGATTGATGTCCAACACCTATATGTTTGGATGAAGTAAGTTTCTTAATAAATTAAATCATGCAGTATTCTAATATTCTGACTAAGTAAGATATAGTGTTTATAATATCGGAATTAAAACCGGCATGTAGGTACTTGAACTCGGTTGTGATCCCCGCCGAGACCAATATTAATCCACTTCCTCAATACGGATTCATGTGCCCAAATGTTTTATCTATGCATATCGAGATGTTTTCGTATGAAGAACGTGTAAATTATATTGCTGGGGAATTGGCGAAAAACAATAAGCTCATTTTTGCCCCTTATAATGAAGCGGGTAATATATAATTAATATTACGATTCCAAATACAATTGCATTTTTATATGTTTGGTTATGATGCATGTTGTGATTGTTAATAATGATGTGTCTCTCGATCTCTAGGAGACATTGGGTGCTAGCAGCGATCAATCCGACCACGAAGAAAGTATTTTGGTTGGACTCTTTGCATGGACAACCATCCGAGACCTTTAAGATGTTGATTATTAAGTAAGTTTATAATACGTACTGATGATGATTTGGCACATATAATATTAAGTTAGTAGTTTATTATTATTAAGTAAGTTTATGTGACTTTCGGCCTCTTTCCTTTTTTAAAGGGCCTTTGAGAAGAAAAGAGCAACCGGCAATCAACCGACAGAATATTCTGATGATGGCCCTACTTTTATTACGATAACAGGGGTACGTACGCGCAAATACTAGTGCATTAAACTAATTACGCATATACATCTGTCTTTTTTAATTACGCATTAAACTAATTGGTAATTGCCTTCTCGTCTCTTCGTTTATTATGTAATAATAGGTCCCTAAACAGCCGGATAGCATCCAATGTGGATACTACGTTTGTCGTTTCATGTTGGAGATTATTAGGCGAAGATATATCAGCATTCCAGAAAGAGTTAGTAGTTTAATGTAGCTATTATTTACTTTTTTTCATTAGAGCTGATATCTTTTCTGCTATATATATATGATCGATGTTGCTAATTATGTATGATATGCCTATACTGTTGTTACCCTACTGATCGATGTCTTTTATTTGTTTTATCCGCAGTATTCAATCAACACGCCACATGTCCCTGAGTACACTAAGCACAATATAGACGAGGTAAGGGACTTGTTGGGCAAATACGTCCTTGAACAAACAAAGAATAAATGAAACTTAGATTATTTTGGAAGCAGATAGGGAACTTTAATTTGTAGAAGTCATTAATTAGAGCAAGTTGTAAGTATGAATTGCTCTAAAAGAGATCATTTTGGTTGTATATATCATTTTGCTGCTGCTGTACATGAATTGCCATGTACATGAATTGCCATGTACATGAATTGCTCTGATTTATATATAGATATATCATTTTGCTGCTTCTGAAATTGGTTTATGATGCGTGCTGCTGCTACTGCTGCTGATTTATGCAGGATTTTCACTGGTGGCAGGGGAACAAATTACAATTTTTTCAAAAACAATAATAAAAATAATAACAACGGTTTTTTAAAATTCATTAAAAGCGTTGTAACATATTTCCCACCAAAACTTATCATACCTTTAACAACGGTTTATTCTAGAATACCGGTTGTTATTAAAACTTTCCACAACGGCTTCTTTATTATACTCCGTTGTAATTAACTATATTCACAACGGGTTTAAAAAAAAATAGCGTTGTTATAATATTTCCCACCAAAACTAATCATACCTTTAACAACGGTTTAATTTAATAGAACCGTTCTCGTATCTTTCCCACCATAATTATTCACACGTTTTAACAACAGTTATCTAGTAATAACAACGACTTCCTACCGTTGTTAAAACTATTCACAACGGTATTTTCATTAAATCGGAACCGTTGTTAAAACCTTTAACAACGGAGGCTTTAACAACGTCCGCTTTTTAATATTACAACGGTTTTTAACCGTTGTCATTTCCTGTTTTTGTAGTAGTGAACTTAGGATGTCGCATATTATTGGTGAGGGTCGGGCACTCGGGCCTAATTAGCATTTGGTTTTAGGAATACTTGCTTGGCTTTCGCAAATGGTACTACTTTCTACTTTCTGGGCAATGAACGTGGAAGGTATTACAAGTCATTATGGGAATGCTCAGCCTCCCATTCTATGTCTTCGTCCAATCAATGAATAATCACATAATAACAAATCATCCTTGTGTGGTTACAACTCTTAGAACAAGTCTAATAAAACAACAATCGGCTCGCTAAGACGGACAAAATCGATCACAAGCTGAACACGGATAGTGTCTCTCTCACAATATTCAAGTGGGAGGATAAGTAGGGGATCCACTTGCCCTCCACATTTGCATATTTTGATAGGGACACTATTCATCTTCAGCTTGTGACGGATATTGCCCGTTTTCAATGAGAATTTGCGATAAAAAAATCCCCCTAACATTAAGACGAGCATTTTCAAATCAAAATCCTTAAATAAAAAACCAAATAAGACTTTTTATTAGTATTAAACTACGAGTATTATCTTTTCAAGATAATACGATCTCTTGATTAAATTATAATCTTTTAATTAAACTTGTTAAGGCTAACATTGACACTTAATGACGTTGCGATTAAGTCTATATCAAGAGGAACGGATAGATGGCCTCTTCTCACTGATTGTACTTGTTTATCTGACAATAACATTTTAGAGCTTAACCTTAAAACACAACAGTACATCTAAAGACGATAACTGATAGAACAACTCTAGGAACGACCTGTTTTAGAAACAATAAATGCTACAGAAAATAGATCAACTAAAATGGAGTTTGACAGCAGGATCACCAGCATAGCATAAATAGACCATAAACCAATTCACATGATGTCCGCGAAAAAAAATTACAAGCTAAACCAGCAACCTATGTTACTCGTAAGTCGTTACTTTTTATAACGAAGTCTTGAAATTTCATGCACATTGCCAGATAGCGTGAAACTATTTTAATTGGGTTTGAGTCACATAGCCTCCTACATAAAAGCTCAAAGAAGTTGCAAAGATACGAGTGAACTCTACAGAAAGGCAGAATACAGCACACAAATTGAATGAAAGATAAAGGTTGAGTAACTTAACAGGTACGGAGTATCATTTAGCTACAATTCATACCTCGTCCTTGGAGCTCGCTCGACGTCCAAGGATAGAGAAAACACAAACATAGACTAACTACACTAGCCACTAAATTGTATATCAACAAGCCAATTATTCAAGTCATACGAAAATCTAACAACAAACATTTAGCTAATTCTGTACTTTGTATGACTATCAGATTTTTGCAAAAGTTCATTGTTTTTTGAACCATAAAATGAAACGTGAGAGTGTCGAGTCAGAAGGTGTGAATATCAGACACGAGACACACAGCCAAAGCACCAAGGGCCTAGAACCCTAGTACACTTGAAGCTTACCTATACACAGTACTACAATTGAAACTTCATAGAAGGCACTATGCAGTAACAAGGATAGCATTGATTTGTGACAAACCTACTAAGCTGATCATACAGTTACATATATGAGCAGCAGATGCAGTCTGTGAGAGCTAGTATGCACAGAGTGACGATGTTAGTGATCCAAGAACATACTTCTGGCGTGCTTCTAACCAAGAACAGCCATTCAACAGCTCGACATTGATTCTTAACAAACAATCGACAATTATCACAATTACGACAATTATCTCAAATTAACACAATTACGACAATTATCTCAAATGTTCAACTTTCTACTCCCAAAATAATAACAAAAAAAAGGGCAAGGCAAGGGTGAAAGACAAGAAATTTTATAGCTTAGCACCAAAACAGATTGATAATTGATAAACCTGCCACCACAAGTATACCTTTATGTCTTGCCAAATTGAATCTTTAATTCCCTCGGGAACTTTGAACCAATCCTCATATGTGATCTTGATATTATTTCGGGCGATATCACCAATATCTCTAGAAAAAGCTAACCTCCCTGCTCCAAATGGCCTACCGAACTTATCAAATTTAATATGCTTAGGCCCGTTATTTTGTCCTTTGGCCTTTAAACCGGTTGTTGCACCTCTCCCTTTACGTTTGGGCTTCTTATACTGGTCATTTTTGCTCGAGGGGGCTTCCTTGTCCATTATATACCTTAGGAAATAAATTATGAAAAATAGTTAGTATATACCAAAAATAAAAATAATACTTAAAACTGATAAATGTTTAGATGGTACAATTAAAAGAACAAACAATAAGACTACCTTAAATAACCATAAACTATTTTGAGTTATCAAACCATAGTCCCTCATCGTGATCTTTACGCATATAAGTTTCATCACGTAAATCTTGAACCGATGGACGCCTGACAGAAACAGGAGGGAGTTCATCAAGTTGATCATATTCTTCTTCGTCAACAACACCCTCGACACCAAGAATACGTCTTTTACCATAAAGAACCACAGATAATCTCATATCTAAAGGATCTTCAATGTAGAATACTTGTTTTGCTTGAGATGCAAGAATGAAAGGTTCGTGTATATGTCCAACAATGTTAAAGTTTACCAAAATGAATCCCATATCGTCAACTGTGACGCCCTTACCACAATCTACCCATTTACACCGAAACAAGGGTACACTAAAACTTACATACTAAAGCTCCCAAATATCCTCAATCTTCCCATAGTACGCTCTTGTGATGTCTACAAGATCCTTACCCTTTCCCACATATTCTTGTGTTGATGCAAGAACACTCACTCCACTATTTTGCATTGTATTCTTCTCATCTTGCCGGCTTGTGTAAAAGCAAAACCCATTGATATCATACCCTTCAAATGATGTTATGTTCGATTTAGGACCATAAGCTAACCATCTTAAGTTATCACTTACAGTATGAGATTGTCTAGACAACTCATTCATCACCTTACCTTTAAACCACTCCACAAAAGTTCGACTTTGTTCATTCAGCAACCCTTCATCTCGTTTATGTGGATTTTTTTGCTTCAATAAATTTAGGTGCTCGGTTAAATAGGGATGAACCTCTGTCATATGTTGTAGAACATATAAATGTGCTTGCTGGAAAGAATCACGGTCCACGCTCATGTATTTCTTACCTAGAGTACCCTTCCCTAATAGTCTACCTTCGTGCCGAGATATGGGAATTCCAATATGTTCAACATCTGCCATATAGTCAATACAGAACTGGATTGTCTCACATGCAATTGTTCCTTCGACAATACTACCTTCAGGCCGATAACGATTCTTCATTCGTCTCTTATAAGTACCCATCTCTCGCTCCATCGCCCACATGTTTCGTTGAAACACTGGACCACAAAGTTTAATCTCACGCACTAAATGAATGACTAGGTGAACCATGATGTCAAAGAAAGCTAACGGGAAGTACATCTCCATTTCACATAGAGTCACAACAATATCAGCTTGCAACTCATCCAAGATGTCCGGATGGATATCTTTTGAATTGATTGAATTAAAGAAGAGGCAAAGCTTGGTGATGACTTGCCTAACATGCTTAGGCAATACAGATCTGATGGCCACTGGTAGCAGTTGTGTAAGCATAACATGACAATCGTGAGATTTCATACCTACTAACTTACAATCTTTTATGAAAACAAGATTCACAAACAACGATCTTCTCCTTCTTAGAAAGAGTGGTGCAAGACGGTGAAATATAGATACGTTTCCCATTCTCAATTGGGTTTTAACTCGATACGCCCCCGAGCAACCATGTCATTTCGAGCTTTCACTCCATCCTTAGTCTTATTCGGAATATTGAGTAATGTTCTAATTAGACTATCAAACACATTCTTCTCTACGTGCATGACATCAATGCAATGCCTAACATACCAGTGCTGCCAATATGGAAGTTCCCAAAAAATTGACCTCTTTGTATGATATACTCCATCTGGTGGAGGTACGTACGGTTTTCCGAAATCTGTAGTTATATTCTTAACTTGATCGTAGTACTCTTTTCCACTCAAAAACAAAGGGGGTTTCCTATGCTCTGTTTTCCCATAAAAAGCCTTCTTCTTCCTTCGATATTGATGATTTTCATGTAGAAACTTCCGACCTCCCATGTACGCATATTTACCACTATGCTCCAACCAATCAGATTCAGTGTCATCCCCGCATATCGGACATCCCTTGTCAGTTTTCAGTCGGTATCCAGAAAGGTTACCATAAGCAGGGAAGTCATTAATTGTACAATACAACATAACATGCATTTGAAACCAGGAGCTAGTAGCTGCATCAAACACCCGTACCCCAGCATTCCACAGGAGTTTCAAGTCTTCAATCAGAGGAGCCAAATACACGTCAATGTCATTTCCAGGTTGCTTAGGGCCCGAAATTAAGAGTGTTAACATAATATATTTGCTCTTAGTGGTAAGCCAAGGAAGAAGATTGTAAATTATCAACATTACTGGCCAACAACTGTGTTGGGTGCTTAAAGTTCCAAAAGGATTAATTCCATCGGTGCAAAGTCCTAATCTTAAATTTCTGGGCTCTTTACCAAAATCTGGAAAGGTTCGATCAATTGTTCTCCATTGGGGAGCATCAGCTACATGCCTAAGTTTGCCATCTTTCTTCCTGCCCTTTTGATGCCACAACATGTACTCCGCATCTTTTTTATTTGCAAAAAAACGTTTAAATTTTGGTATTATTGGTAAATACCATAACGTCTTTACAGGACTCCCTTTCTTGCAACCATTACCATTGTCTACGCTCTTATATCGTGACTCACCACACTTTGGGCATTCTTTTAATTCACTATACTTTTTACGGTACAAAATACAGTCCTTTCGGCATGCATGAATCTTTTGAAAAGTCGTAGCTAATGGGCATAGTAGTTTCTTGCACTGGTATGTGGTGGTGGGAAGCTCATTACCTTGTGGCAACATTTGAGACAAAAGTTCTAATAAGGATGTGAAACTCTTATCACTCCACCCATTTCCCGCTTTCAATGTGTACAGTTTCAACACAGCTGATAAAAGAGAAAATTTAGAACAATTCGGGTACAAAGGTTTCTTGGAATTATCAACCATTCTCTGAAATATAATTGGAAACTCCACAATATCTTCTTCAAGATCGTTCATCATCCCATCAATATTATCATTATTATCAGGCTCTACATTATCATCCATATCAATATTTTCAGAGATTTCATCGTCATTTTTATCCCCAGCATCAATCTCATCCCTATCTCTATCATTAGTTCCAAAATTTACGTTGGTACAAATATCATTATCACTCTCTCCATGCCATATCCACACATTATAATCTGATTTAAATCCTTTTAAAATTAAATGCTCTCGCAATTCATCTCTAGAATTCACCCTTTTACGATTTTGACATAAGGTACACGGACATACGAAATCATTATCCCCATCTCGTCGTTGATGTTCAACAACACAACTAAGAAACTCCTCGAGTCGTTCAAGATAAACAAAATCACGCTTTCCATACATCCAACTTCGGTCCATAATCTAGTTAATACACGCGTATATGAATGGGTATCCACGTCAATGAAGTATAATAATCGAATTAAATGCACTTAACTATTTCATGTATTAAAAATTGACATTATTTAATGAGAAATTGATTTAGAATAAAGATATACCTTCAATTGGCAATCAAATAATTTTGTAAGGTCAAAGTAGAGAATTTTGGTGGAGAGATAACCTGCAAATAAGGATTATTTTAACGGTTTAACCTTTATTAGATTAGAAAATATTCAAAAAAAAAGGAAAAGCCTAAGCTTATCTAACTAATGGCTACCACATTCTTGTCCTGCATGATAATCAGAGAAGAGTACATTCTTATATATATTTCTAGCATTATGTCATTTACGAGCCTAATCTCTCAAAAAAATGGCAACCCTTGAACTAACACTGAAACAGTGCAAATATCATGGACCTATCACATGGATGATAAGCGAGAAGGTTTTAATGCTAGAGCTAGTCTACTAAGAGGGTCTTTATTGATGTACAGTAAAGCCAACTGTTTAAGAACAACCCCTAAAAAGTGATCAAAAGGACATTACTAACTCATATGATCTATACTTACTCGCCACTTGGTGTAGATGTCAATTATGGTACAATTTTTTAAATATATCAAAAGTAGGAGACTGGCATCTAAACCGATGAAATATCCCAGAAGGAATTAAATATACTTTGTATAAGTTATTTATCCTAAGATACTCAAAACAGCGCCTGCAGGATGAAGTAAGAGCTCACAAACACTCCATATCATCTATACAGGGATGACTTTAGAAATCAGAAGAGCGTCAGAAGCAAGTGTCGCACTGTCAAGTGTTAAGACTCTATATGTCTCCAAGACTACTCAAAATTGTAAACCAATGTGCCTTTAACTCCAACAAAAAGCAATCTAGATTGATGATTCATTTCATTGCTTCCATCAATGTTCCCAAGACACAAAGAAATCAATGATAGGGTTTCCAGTATCTGTAAATGCCTAGCCACCTAGTCTAAACTCTTGATCACCGAGGAAAATCTACAAATTTCCAACAATCAAGGAGAATCTGATTTGACTGAAATATTCATCAAGATAACATAGGTGTAAGGTAGCTCAAAGGAGTACATATAGATATGCCAAATAACAAGTGCGTGTGGAAAAAAAAGAATTAAATTGTCCTGCGCTCTACAGGATGAACTGCTGATCAAACTCCTGGTTATTGACAATCATAGGATGCAAAATGGCCCATGATGAGGGCCAGGCAAAAGGATAGTGGTCTTTGTAGTAAAACAAGAACACTGAAGAAATAAGAAGCTGATTTCAAACCCCTTTGGGACTTCTAGTAAACAGGAGTAAGAAAAATTGAAGACAGAAATCCATGCTTTATCGTCTAACTTGCTTTTACACTCCAATAAGTAAAGAAACTTCACAAAAGTATGGAGAGAAGGAAATGAGATGCTTTTGCATTTGGAAGGGGGAGAGGTATAAGAGTATGAGAGTAAAACTGGAAAAATACGCCTTTCTAAAATGTTGCGATGAAATTTGAAAACCAGCTCTAATTAGAAACCAAGTAAAATGTGCACCCGTAAACCGCCATATCACTTAATTCACTTTCCTATCTCTAGGGCAAAGAGTAGTATACAAAGAACAATCCCTTGATTTCTTATAAGTAATTATGTTAGTATGCAACCATTCGGTTGCAATTAAGTTGACCCTAGAATAGAATAAACATGAATGAAAAAACTCTAGTTCATCTCTAGCTGAACTCAATTATCATATGTATTTAATCGCTAAATTTACAGATAAGCATTAATATTCTGGATCATCAATGTCGGAAGACTACATTATCAAAATCATAATAACTATTAACCAACAATGAAGCATAGAACTTGATCAATTACCCTGGCGAACTGGCTGGAATTCAAACCCAAATACCACTGAGACACACTGAATTTGATGCCAATATCATACGCTTTGTTCTATTTATTCCTTACAACTGATCAGATTTGGAGTAGCAAAAATCGATCGTTTTATCCGAACTACCCTAACTCATTTGCCCAACAACAACCACCAACCACCAACCACCAGCCACAATAATCACAATAATCATAATAATCATAATCCCAATAATCATAATAATCACAATAATCATAATCATACTAACAATCATAATCATAATCATAATCGTATTAAATTGAAAGAAAAGACGAGAGTTTTATGTTGTTAAAACTTACAGATATATGTGAACGATAGTAGACGCGCGGGTATGTGCTGGTGACGACGGATTGGGGTGGTCACGGGTGGTGACAACAATTGCAGTGAAGGGGACGATAGTAGCAGGCGCGCGATTGTTGTACGTAACAGCAGATTTTGGTGACGGCGATTGTGGTAGACGACTTGTGGTGGTCGCGGGTGGTGAAGGGGAGGCCGGCGCTTGGTGGTGAAGGGGAGGACGACGACTGGTGGTGAAGGGGATGGAAAGCGTGGGTCTTATGCGGTTGTTTGAGAAATTAGGTTTTGCTTAGTCAACTTATTTGAGAAGTAGCAGTGTACATATTATTTGAGAAGTAGTGTACGTATTATTTGAGAAGTATTGCTTTTTGTGACGTTGGTTCACTAATTAACCGATGCAATATAAATTTTATCTGATTAAATTAACATCGGATTCAGCAAAACCGATGCAACACAAATAAATTAATATCGATTTCAAATAACCGATGTTAATGGTCGATGTAAATAATAATAAATAAATAAAAGTAACATCGGTTTCAGCAAAACCGATGAAACATAAATAATTTAATATCGGTTTTCAAATAGCCGATGTTAATGACCGATGTAAATAATAATTAAAAAAAAATATATATCATTTTGTTTTTAAAACCGATGTCAATAACTAAGGTTAGGCTATTTACATCGCTTTTATTAAAAAGTGATGTTAATAAGGCGATGTCAATGACACTTTTTCTACTGGTGATACTCCTTCTCTAGGAATTTGATCTGGAAATCAGGGACAAGAAAGGCGCTGAGAATGTTGTAGCGGATCATCTTTCGCGTTTGACGCGACAAGAGGGGGAGGATTCTCTTCCCATTAATGATTTGTTTACTGATGATACTTTATGCACTGTCTATTCTATTAAATCTAAAGATGGTGTTGAACCTGGTTTGCAGATTATGCCAATCACATTGTCAGCCAGAAGCTGCCACCTGATATGTCCTATCAGCAGCGGAAGAAATTCCTACATGATGTGCGTGATTATTTCTGGGATGATCCATACTTGTTCAAGTCATGTGCAGACGGTCTATTCCGACGGTGTGTTCCACAATGGGAGATCAAAGCCATCCTAGAAGGCTGCATTCTTCCCCTTGTGGAGGTCACCACGGTCCATCGCGCACCGTGGCTAAGGTATTACAGTCTGGTTTTTATTGGTCGACTCTCTTTTCTGACAGTAAAGCTTTTGTTGCTAGCTGTGATGCCTGCCAGCGGACAGGGAACATATCAAAGAGACATGAGATGCCCCAAAACGGCATTTTAGAGGTCGAGCTTTTTTATGTCTAGGGCATTGATTATCAAGGACCATTCCCGTCGAGTCTTGGTAACAGGTATATTCTGGTAGCTGTAGATTATGTGTCTAAATGGGTAGAAGCGATTGCTACTCCCAACTGTGATGCCAAGACCGTGATTAAGCTGTTTCGTAAGACCATTTTCCCTCGTTTTGGCGTCCCTAGGGTTGTCATTAGTGATAGGGGTATGCATTTTAGGGACCAGCAGCTCACGACCTTACTGTCTAAATATGGTGTCAAACATCGTAGGGGTTTGGGGTATCATCCTCAGACTAGTGGGCAGGTTGAAGTCTCTAATAGGGAACTAAAGGAGATTTTAAGTAAGGTCGTGTCTAAATCACGAAAGGATTGGAGTGCCAAACTAGAGGACACATTATGGGCCTACAGAACCGCATTCAAGACACCTATCGGTGCCTCACCGTATCGATTAGTGTATGGGAAGCCCTGTCATTTACCTGTTGAGCTAGAACATAAAGCCTGGTGGGCAGTCCGCCAACTTAATTATGATGCTAACTTGTGTGGTGAGAAACGTTTGTTGCAGCTTGATGCATTAGAGGAATTCCGTTTGAATGCCTATGATAGCTCGCGTATTTACAAAGAAAAGACCAAACGTTGGCACGATAAGAGAATCATACCTCGCGAGTTCCAAGTCGGGCAGAAGGTGTTGCTATTCAATGCCCGACTGAATCTATTTCCTGGTAAGCTGAAATCCAGGTGGAGTGGTCCGTACACAGTAACTGCTGTTACTCAGTTTAGATCCGTTGAGATAGAAGACTCCGAGGGTCAACGGTTCAAGGTTAATGGACATCAGGTGAAACATTACTATGGAGCTGACAGTGTCGTAGGTCGTGTCGAAGTGCTATTCTTCGACGGAAACGAGGAGCTTGATGATTGAAGCTCAAGGGTCGTGCGGGACCTTATAAACATGCGCTTATCGGGAGGCAACCCGATCTATTATTGTTTTGCTGTACCATATTCATAACTATTTAGTAGCTTATTTTTGTTTTACTGTTCAAACAATTCAATTGCGTCCTCCCTTGCTTCTCGCAGCTTTGGTATTAATTGCTCTGACACTTTTGTTCGATCGAGTAGGATTGCAGCTCGATCGAACACTTTAACCACTCGATCGAGCGTTTCGGTTACTCGATCGAGTACATCTGGGATGACACCCCTCGAACGACCTGCTTTCTACTCGAACGAGAAGGATCCATCTCATTTCCTCTAGATCGAGTAGTTTCCCACTCGACCGACTCCCTGGAGCACCTCCTTTTCGGTCCGGTTTGGGGAAATCGGTTACACGCGCATCACTGTAAGTTTCTGACTCTCTCTAGTTTGCACTTCTTTTACTTTCCTTTGTACAATGGGGACATTGTACGGTTTGGTTTAGGGAGGTTTTGCATCCATATCGTGTCTGCATTTCGTTTTTACTGCATTTTCGTATGCATTGTTAATAACTCAAAAACTCCAAAAACTTCAAAAATTTCATGTTTAATTTTGCATTTTAGTCGAGTCGGAACGATTTTCTCCTGCTCCTCATCTAGTCTCGACTTAAGCCTTGCACAGTTAATATCTCTTGCATGATCATTTGCTGTTAATCGATGCTGAACGAATAGACTTGACTTGACATGTTGGAAACCTACTTACATTTTCTGAGGATTAGAGCTCTTAAACTGGTGACATCTATGACCAGTTCATATAGGATTGTGAGTAGTTACTTCCTCGTGTCATCGCATTGCATGTATATGAAATCTGATTCTTATTGCCTGCACGTACGGGTTTGTGGTCGATATCACATGTTTGGAGAATGCTTGCAATTTCCCTTTTTCTCATTTACCCAATTAACTCCACATTCAGGCAAAACTGCCAGTTGACCCACAATCTACATCCTAAATTTAGCCTACCTTGCGTCGAGCTAGTCTAGTATTGGTTGTTGAGTATTTACTTCATTTTATCAGTTTGGTTTGCATCCCTGCCACGGAGTTGGTATCTGAAGAAGTTGGGAATCGAAGTTGAAATTATTCTCGTGGAAATGTTAGCTGAATATTTTGAAAAAGAAAAAAAAAAGAGAAGAAAAAAAATAATAAAGAAAAAGAAAAAGGAAATGGTCTATGTTCCCATGCTTTATTCATATCATTTGGGGATTTATTAAGAGCTGAATAAGCTAACCCGTTTCGTTTCCACTCCATCCGGTTGGTCCTAGTGAGTTGTTGGCCGAATCATGGCCGTGTACTTCATTACCAGAAAAGAAGACGGATTTTGTCATTCGATTAAGATCAGGTAGCTAGCTTGACGCTTTACCTCCTCTATTCCATTATTGTTTTGCCCCTTTTTACCCATAACCTCACTTATCCAAATAATGCGAGTATTCGGCATGTGATAGTCCTTGAATGGTGGTTGTGCGTGTGTACGGTAACTGAATCTTTTATCATGTTAGTTCGCATTGCATGAACGCGACGGTCGTAGTTAGGTGAGCGACTATTTTCTCCTTCTCTCTCTTGCACATAACATGCTTACCCTTTGATTTGCTGAGAGAAGAGTGACCCGTGAGACTCCGACATTGATGGTCTGGCAAGGTCGACGGTTCAGTTCGTTTGCATTTGATATCATTGCTGAGTTTGATTGTTGCATTAAATTGGTTCAAGCAGGCGATTTGCGGTGGTCCGGAGTTTATTTGTTTCATTTGTTTGTTGCATCCTTTTTGCTTGAGGACAAGCAAATGTTTGGTTTGGGGAAGTTTGATGCGTGCATTTTATATAGACCTTTAGGCCATATTAGCTTGCATTTCCATGCTCATTTAGTAGTGTTATACTACAAATATCCCCCGAATAGTCTACTTTGGTTTGTTTTGTAATATTTGCAGATGTGAACCAGAATGACGGAAAACTAGCCATTTTGTAGCTCTCAAGCATGCATAAGCGAGTCGGAAAGGAATCTTGGTGTCTCGGAATGCATGGAGTCGTGTTGAAGAAATGGAAGAACGAAATCCATGAGCAAAACTCTCGTTCGAGGTATAAAAGCCCTCGGTCGACCACCTTGTTGATTAAAAGACCTCGATCGAGTAACCATTCTACTCGATCGAGCTGCTGGCTTTAGATGCTTACTCGATCGATCACACTATTTACTCGATCGAGTGTTTTTTGTCTCACACTGTCCTCGATCGAGGACTTTTGGCAGCAAAGGTTGCTCGATCGAGTGGTTTCATGCTAATGGGCTTCGCGAGATAGTAATGGACGCCTTGTAATTTGTTATTCTACTTAAGGGTGAAACTACGTAACAATAGACATCATCTCCTTACATTAGACTGGAGACTAGACAACAACTTTTTACCCTAAACTTTACTTTTGACTGTTATTTTGGATCTGAATTGGAAGACTTCTTCTGACTTCCTTCTTCTTTCTAATTCGGTATTATTGTTCTTGAACTCAATTAATTACTTATCTATGTCTCTTTCTTCCTTATTTGTTGTTGTTGTTGTTGTTCTTATTCCTATTATGCGTAGCTAAGTCCTTTGCTAGGATTTAGGGGAACCGTGGCTTAGGCAAGATGAATTGATTAGTAGTCTTTAGATTAGGTTTGGAAGCAATCTTCACATTTAATAGCTTTTGATTGTCTGAGTCGACGCATTCAATTGATTGACTTGATACCCACTTGACCTAGATCGAGAGATTGGAAGAGGGCAGATCAGTGATGAACTTTGGGATATTGCTAATGAGGGCGAGAGCTAAGTTAGTATATCTTAGGGCGAATAGCGGACCGAGAGGACCTTTTCACTATCCACAAACCTGTTTAGATATTACTTTGATTTCTATCCTGACCCTAGATGCCATGGGGAACCGACGATCCTAGTTCTTCTTCTTCCTGATATTTCGCTCTTTAATTCTCTTTCCCTTTTCTCTTGTAGTGTTAGAAAATCATTCAAACAAACCCCCAATTGTGTTACTTTGACAGACTTAGCTAGTTATAGGATTCCCTCTCCCTATGGATTCGATACTCGACTGCCTCTACTGCATTTTGTTGAGACCGTTAGGTTTTATCTATGATAGGGTTGCGATAGCCGTGTCAAATTTTGGCGCCGTTGCCGGGGAGACGGTGTAATTTTGTGGCTTTCTTTAGTTTGTCTTTGGTCTCGAGGAATTTATTCCTTGAGGTTGTTCTCATATTTGAGTTAGTGTTTAGTATTTGCAGGTATAAGTCCTAAAAGAGGACCAATTGAACCTGCTGCTGCTGTAATTTCTCTGCAGGATGCCTAAGATTGCGAGTCATTCTGAGCCCAGTGCTGAGACTCTACCTAAGGGAACTACCCTTCCTCTTGCTGATGAGGGTACCTTCACAATACATCCGCCCTACTACGATTTAGTGGAGCGGAATTTTTTCGGGGGTATGGTAGATGAAGACCCAGCTAGGCATGTAGAGGTATTCACAAACTATTGTTCCGCCATTCCTGTAGTTGCTGGTGTTACGCAAGGCAAGGTAAAGGAATTCCTTTTTCCTTTTTCCTTTACTGGCGATGCTAAGGATTGGTGGAGAGATTTAGATAAGAAGGTTGTTGGTGTTAGGGATTGGAGTTCGTTAGCTTTAGCCTTTTATAGACGGTATTTTCCTCCTCTGCGAACCAATGCACTGCGCCGCCAGATCACGAATTTTACTCAATCTACTACTGAAGATTTGAGTTTAGCATGGGCCAGGTTCAAGAAGCTAGTTCGCTCAGTTCCGCATCACGGGTTTGAGCAATGGTTTTTGTGCAACCAATTTTACAATAGGTTGCTTTATGAGCAAAGAATGGTTCTGGATGTTGCTGCACGAGGAAGATTTCAGGCTAATCTAGAGGATGATGAAGGGTGGCAACTTATTGAAAATATGGCCATCCATTCTGCTAGCTACGGTAATCCTAGAGTGGAGAGAAGGAGGGACACTGTTGTTGAAGAAGTTCATGTGGTAGAAACGGGGAATTTGGGTGAAATACACCAAGTTCAAGCTATTGAGATGGTTTGTGGTAGATGCGGTGATGGACATGACCCTATTACTTGTTTGGCTGATTCAGCAAGGGTTCTTGCTTATAGGAAATTCAAGCAAGGGGGTTCTTTTTCCGAATTATATGACGAGTTAACTGCTGCAAAATCTCAACCACCCGTGGATGAAGGCAAGGTACTCATTACCCAAGCCGAATATCAAGATCTCAAGGCCACTATCAATGCGCAAAAGCTTGAGCAACAATCTAGTGCGGATACCCTCCGTGGCTTAGGCAAGATGAATTGATTAGTAGTCTTTAGATTAGGTTTGGAAGCAATCTTCACATTTAATAGCTTTTGATTGTCTGAGTCGACGCATTCAATTGATTGACTTGATACCCCCTTGAACTAGATCGAGAGATTGGAAGAGGGCAGATCAGTGATGAACTTTGGGATTTTGCTAATGAGGGCGAGAGCTAAGTTAGTATATCTTAGGGCGAATAGCGGACCGAGAGGACCTTTTCACTACCCACAAACCTGTTTAGATATTACTTTGATTTCTATCCTGACCCTAGATGCCATAGGGAACCGACGATCCTAGTTCTTCTTCTTCCTGATATTTCGCTCTTTAATTCTCTTTCCCTTTTCTCTTGTAGTGTTAGAAAATCATTCAAACAAACCCCCAATTGTGTTACTTTGACAGACTTAGCTAGTTATAGGATTCCCTCTCCCTGTGGATTCGATACCCGACTGCCTCTACTGCATTTTGTTGAGACCGTTAGGTTTTATCTTTGATAAAGTTTCGATAGCCGTGTCAGGTTGCTTGAGCCATGATTAGGGGGTTGACACCTCGTTGAGACTCTGAGACGGTATCTCCCAACTATCTAGACCTTTGGTTTTTGAAACGAAACCCAACCGCTTAGATGAGGAAAGTGGTTGTTCTTTTGATTGATGCATCTTTTATGTCATTTACGTGCTTAATCTTTGATGCATCTAAATTTTTCTGCAAGCCCCCACTTGCCTTACAAGGAAGTACATACCTCATTGTATTTCGTTGTGAGTTGAAGGGACGGAGATGGCCCGTTAATTGCCTTTCATCGGATTTTAGTAGTTTAGTTTACCTTATGTAAATAAGGGTCTTGTTTTTGTCCACTTACTTACTCGGGAACGAGTAATGTTTAAGTGTGGGGAGGTTTGATATATGATTATTTTGGACCGTTTCCCCTCCTTATTTTCTTATGTTTCATCGCATTTAGTTTTGTTTGGCGTCGGTTTTATCGTATCTTGGCCCTCATCTCGTGTACTCTCATACTATTTAATTCCGTCTCAATTCACAGGAAATATGACAAGACAAGGACGAGACGGGAAGAGAACCGAAAAACCGTCACAAAACTAAACACAATGAAGAAAGGAAGAAAAGGAGAGGAAGGAGAGGAAACAAGGGTCTCAGCCGGCCAAGCCACCGGCAGTCGGCCAGGCGGCTGAGCACCCAAAATCCCCACAAAGAAAGGAAGAAAAGGAGAGAAGGAGCAGAGGGGCTCAGCCGGCCCAGGCCACCGGCAGCCGGCCGACCGGCTGAGCACCCCACATACATCAAAACAAGCTTGAAAATTGAGAAGAACATCAGGTGGTCTCAGCCGGTCCAAGCCACCGACAGCCGGCATGACCGGCTGAGACCTATTTCACACGAGAAAACTCAAGTTTGAAGTCAGTGGGGCTCAGCCGGTCCAAGCCACCGGCAGCCGGCCGACCGGTTGAGACCCCCACTCCGCATTCCACCTTCCCTTCTTGTTTTG
Organism: Heliosperma pusillum; assembly: GCA_022085475.1. Lineage (NCBI taxonomy): Eukaryota > Viridiplantae > Streptophyta > Magnoliopsida > Caryophyllales > Caryophyllaceae > Heliosperma > Heliosperma pusillum. The sequence continues at coordinate 19,350 of JAIUZE010004295.1, forward strand.
AATCCTCAATTCCACCAACCTATATATACCCCTCTCCTAATTCATTTTAGACACACAACCCTAGACACAAAAACCCTAGATTTTAGCTTTCAATATTCCTAATCACTATTCTAATCCTTTGATAATTAGCACTAATTACTCTAGTTTTCTACTTAGTTATCTTTAGATCTAGTCTTTCCTTTAGCTAGTTTTGAACAATTGGGTTGTAATTTGAAGACAAGAGGAGACTCTTATTTGATTATTAATCCAAGTTTCATCCTTTATTACAAGTTTTGGTATAATTCCTCATCTTTATTTCATTACTTGTCTTTTAATTACTTGTTCTTGTTTAATTACTTAGTTTTTGTGTTGAATATGCCTTCTGTTACTTATTTCATGTCAAAGTATCCATGTTTAATGTTTTTCTTCATTAGTATGTGTGAGTAGTGCCCTTCTAGGGTATATGGGGGATCTTTTGTAGGTTCTTGGGGTTAGAATGTGGTTTTGATTGTAAAAATCTAGTCTTTTGGTAATTCCTATATTTTGTGCACACCATGTGTTTGTAGAAATGCTAGAATGAGTAATTCATGCTTTCTTTCATCTTGTTGCTAGCTTAGGCGAGAGCTTGGCTTGTTTGTTGCTTGTGTGTGTTTATAGGAGTCTTGGGGGAGGTAGGGCGAGAATCCGACCAAACCTAGGCAAGGAACCGTCTTTAACCGAGAGGTGGAGACCTACCATTACTTATCTTTAGACCGACTTTACCTTCTACCATATTCAACCCCAACCTCATTAGTGAACCCATTTACCATAGTTTCCTTAATTCTTGCTTTAAATCTCATAATTGCTTACTTGTTAGACTTAGTTAGTTTCACTCACCTTCAACTTGCTATTAGCTAGAACTAAACTAGAACTTGATTAAACCGCCTTAGAACCATAATTACCGTCCCTTGGGATACGACCCTTGCAATGCCCAACGATAACTCGTCCGCTTGCGAGGTTAAGTAAAACCTACATCATCAATTCAGCCCAAAACCTTTTAGCGATGGAGTGAATATGATTTCCGTCAGAACCATAGGTAGCCCATGACAATGTAAGGAAGTTAGGCACACAAGTAGCATCAACTTTAGCACGGATAGTATGACAATTAGAACCCTCTCCCGTCATGAAGGATAGGCTCAGAATTTGTGACACCAAACTTAAGGCCATGTTTGACAAGACAAATAAGCTACTTATTTGATGAAAGTAGTTTATTTAATCAAAATTTCAGCTACCTTATTCTCGGTAGGTGTTTGGCAAGTAAATTATTTGGTAAATAAACTACATGAAATGAAACATACTCAGGGTAGCATTTGAGAAATAAGCTACCTGATTTATTTCATTTTACTCTTTTGCCCCTTCAATTTATGAATTTAAATATTTAAAATGTCCATTTATGTCATTTTATTAAAAATCTTCTATTTTTTCAGCTCCTAATTTTCAGTTACCTTTTCAGATTTTAGTTATTTTTTTAGTTTTCAAGTACCTTTTCAGGTTTCTGCTAGTTTTTCAGTTATTTTTGCCAAACAGAGCCTTAGGACCTTCCACAACTTAAACGACTCTCTGGCACAATTGAAGTACTCGCTGTGACAGACTGATGATATTATAAAATTGATTAATAGAGAAGTCCAAACCCTGAAGATGATATTGTTCCTAATACACCTGGCACTCCACAACAAAGATAGAAATGTAATGAAAGTGGTATAATCGTCTTCCTTAGAATAAAAGTAGTTAACCCAGTTAATAATCGATTCCCTTAAGTCCACGTTCTAAAAAAAATCTGTATTTATCCCCGGAGAGGAAGAAGCCCACAACCTCTTAACCGAAACACAGTCTCTCTACCGATGGTTAAGAGATTCCATAGAATCTACTGTTGGTGATTTAAGTGTCATCGACCATTTAACTATTTAAGTATAATTGGATATTGGGGTAGAAATCATACAGAAGCTCATAACGTTATAATATGAATTGTGAGTGTGGAGTACACGTTCATATACAAACAAATTATCGAGTAACCGAGATGTACGGAAGAAAGAGGAAACGTTATACAAAAGCGTGTTGGGACAGTTTAAGTCTAAGAATAGGGTATAAGTAGATCGACAAGAAAATGAGTTGATCGACTAGTAATATCAGTCGATTGACCAAATCGAAATCTGCGAATGATGAAATAAGTCTATCGACCAGTTTTTTCAGTCGATCAACTATTTTGCTCATTCGTACGTCTATGTTCTAGTTTATATGAATATGTAGTATATGTTCCTGTTCGCTTTAGTTCCGGTACATGTTTTGACGGAAGAGTCAAATGATGCATACTCTTCTATAAATAAGAGGAAGCATATCATATTTAATACTCCCTCTTATTCAGAGCATTGTTCCCCCTTTCCATTTGGCACAAATTTTAAGGTTTTGAATTAAATAAGCAAAAGTAATGTAGTGGGGGTAAGGTGATTGGAGAGAGGGTGTATAAATGACTTTCTTAATTGTAAAATTAAGAGTTAATGACTCCCTCCTTTTTTTTTTTAATGAAAATTCAGTTTCCCTCCCTTTTAATTTCCACAGAAAATTTGATTAATCCACAAAGTCTGATTAATCCACAAATTACATAATTAAATAATTACACATTCTTAATTCTAATTAAATTACATAATAAAATTACATAAAGTTCAAATCTGCTTAAAAATCTCAAAAAAATTACAGAATATTGGACTTCAGATACAAATTACACAACTGAACTGAAATGAAGAGCAAATGAACTAGATGGACTTCAGATTAAGGATCGATTTCCTTCATCTTGTCTTGATTGGCCCATTTGAGTTGTGACATGAGCTAAAATACCCCAAATATCATCTCAAATGTTAAATATCCTCTCACCAAGTCTGAAAATTGGCACCAAAATTCAAGTATGGAGCCAAATTACAAACATGTTTCATATTTGCGCCAAAACCAAAAGTTCAAAAGAGTGTAAAGTTCTTTCTACTATAAATACAAGGGGTCATTTATTAGGGTTCATTTATTAGCACATGTCTAAAAAACACTTTTCACAGAAACACAACACAAAAAAATACAGAATCATCCAATGAAGAATCTCACCAACTTAGAAAGATCTAAAATTATTGAAACAGTTTTAGAAAACAGCAAAAATGGTAGACCAGACTATGGTATAATGTTAACACTGGCAAAAAGGTACTCAGTTTGCAGGAAAACAATAACAAACCTTTGGAATATAGCAGAGGCACAAAGGCAAAAAAACATACAGGTGAATGTCAACAGCAAAAAGAAAGGATGCACGAAAATTCGGAAGCTTGTGTTAGATACTGAGAAGCTCAAGTCAATTGATCTTCTCAGTAGGACAACACAACACTCGCTTTCTACAAAGTTAGGGGTCAGCCAGTCAACAATTAATAGATGGGTGACATCAAAGCAGATCAAATCTCATACAAATGCTATCAAACCAGGTTTGACAGATAACAACAAACTTGCTAGATTAATTTTCAGTCTAGCACATTTAGATTATCATGAATTAACCAAACAAGTGATTTTCAAAGATCAAAGCAATATCATTCACATGGATGAGAAATGGTTTTATAAAACAAAAACTTCTACAAGGTTTTATTTGGAAAAATATGAAACTGAACCTCATAGATGTGTCCAATCTAAGAACTTCATAGAAAAGGTGATGTTTATGTGTGCTGTAGCAAGACCCAGGTATGGGTCTAATGGTGAAGTATTGTTTGATGGGAAGATAGGCATTTGGCCTTTCACTGTCCAAGTACCAGCAAAAAGAAGCTCAAAAAATAGAGTTGTTGGAACAATGGAAACAAAATGCATAGAGTCAATAAACAAAAATGTGACAAGAAACATGGTTATAAACTATGTTTTGCCAGCTATAAAGGCTAAATGGCCTACTAATGAGAGTAAGCATATTATCATTCAACAAGATAATGCTCGTCCACATTTCAATAATGATGATCCAGAATTCAAAAAAGCAGCAACATCAGATGGATGACAGATTGAATTAAACTATCAAACCCCCAATTCACCAGACTTGAATGTCTTGGACTTGGGGTTTTTTAGGTCTATCCAATCTCTTCAACAAAAGAAAAGGGCTACCAAGTTGGATGAACTTATAGGAAACACACTCATTGCATATGAAGAACAAGAAGTTCTTAAACTGAAGTATGTGTGGTTAACATTACAGGCATGTATGCTTGAAGTAATGAAAAAGAAAGGTGGCATAGACTATCCTGTGCCACATATGCACAAGTCTAAACTAGCAGCAGCTGGTTTGCTGCCTGAATACCTCAATGCTAATATTGATTTAGTGAAAGAATGCATACAATATGTACAGAATGTTGGTGATGCAAGTAGTATAAGTGAATTAGTAAGTTCACTCAGCAGATTAACAGAGAATGCAGAAGACATAGCTAGTAGTAATGGATCCAGTAATGAACCAACAGGCGACATTGAACCTGTTGGTACAATTACTGGTACCATTACTGGTATTATCTAGATATATATGCAGGTGAATGGAGCATGGTAGCAAAATTTTGGAAAATTGCAGCATATCAAATACTGGTTCTGACTCTCTACAATTTCGCAGATAAAGAAAGGAGTAGTAACAGCAAGCAATCAAGAAGAACCCATAAAATCAGCAAGTAGAGTCTACTTTTGAACTTTGCACTACTTTTTGTACTAATCAGTCTTTGGCGTATCATGGATATTAACATAAAACATGAGTAATTCAGTGAAATCATCTTTAGTGAACATTACTCTCAAAGTTGTTGTTCATACACAGCCTCTTCACTCAAAAATGTGGTGGCGTAGTGCATGAGCAACAACAAAAGGCTATCTACTGCCCTCAACAAAGCATATCATTGGGCAACTTGTATTAGATGAAAAGAAATCAATTGCATAAACCAGATCATCACTAGTCCATAAAAAACATAAAATAAAAACAATTAAATTGAATCAAGTAATAGGACAAGAAATCAACCTCCCTTGGTTCATCTTCTTGTAGAACTTCAAAACCAGGCCAATACTTACAAAGCTCTCTCATAAACCAACTAACAATGAATGGGTTGTCTCACATGGCAACCAGATCTATTTCATCAACTGACTTAGAAAGATCAGCAGATGAACATGCAAAAACACCATCTCTCTTCTCCCTGGCAGTCTCCTCATCCTCATACTCCAATAAAACCGCAAATACGGGCCAATATTTACATAGATCCTCCATGAACATTCTTCTATTCTCTGGAATATAACGTTTTTCTAACCACAACTTCGCCTTCATCTCATGATCTTCTTTCATCAACACAGGAACAACATAATTCGCACATGCAGTAACAACAAAAGCATCGGATACAACATCAAGCATATCATAGTCGATCCTCATCTCCCCCTGATCTACATCTTCATATCTCTTCTCCATCTCACGCAAGTCAATACACTACAAGAATGATGCTAAATACCGTCAGAAAGAAACGGTCGGTATTGATGAAATTCAGTCGGTAAAGTTGGTTACCGACGGATTATTTTACATTTGCGACTGAAAATTTTCAGTCGGTAATTTGGGTCGGTAAATACAATTACTGACTGATTTTATTGGTCGGTAATTTACCGACTGAAAGTTTGGTCGGTAATTCCTTTTTGGTCGGTAAATTACCGACTGATTTTTCAGTCGCTAAAGTCAATAATCAGTCGGTAATTTTCATTTTTTGGTCGGTAATTCTTGTTGTCCGTCGGTAATGTTTGGCATATTGGGCAGGAAACTACTGTTTTCTTCATCCTCATACAACACTTAAATATGCTAAACTTTCCAAAAAATATCATATATACTAAGACTTTTTCTATCAAAAGTAATCCAAAAGACCAAAACCAATATATTTTAAAGATATATACTCTAAATTATAGTCTTACACAATTCAATCCAATGCTTAAAATTAATATTTAAAATTGACACAATAATTATTAATATACACCTATACAATGCTACTCTAAGACAAATTAAGCTCCCGGAAGGCTTGTAACTCGAGCATTGAGTGACTTGATGACGACTCAAACTGTTTTGATCTCTTCGGTATCATTGATGATGCGTCGCAAATATTGATCTTTTAAAGTTGACTGAAACAGAAAAACAAAGGCAAGATGAAAATATGTATATCCATAAAAGGGAACATAAACTATAAAGAGGCAATTCAAAATGAAAGATTGCACCCAAAACTACATAAACTATAAAGAGGCAATTCAAACTGGAATAACAAGTAAACAAAATAATGAATCTCCACTTGTCGGAGTGTATGGCTCAGAACCCGATTCCCAATTAAAATTAAGATTTCTCATTAGTTTCAAAAGCCTTTGTTTCTCCTTTGTTGATTTTGGAACGTAACCCTTCCAACAAGACAATTCACAAAGTACTCTATATGACACTTGCCACAAGTTCTAAGCAAACATTTTGCCATATTCTGGAAACAAAACTCCCCACACTCCCCACATTCTCAAAGTCATCAAAACTCGAAACAAATCACCATAACAGCAAAATAAAGATAAATAACGAACCACAAATTCCCATATAAGACTGTCCCATGATGATGTTACCATTTGATTCCGTTCTGTTTCCCCTTCCTTTTTAGCGTATTATATGTCTTATCACGCTTTATCAATCCTAATGTAAGACTGCCTCTCATAAGACATCTCACAAACACATACAAAGAGCAAATTAAACAAGACAATTATCATTTTGGTTCCATTCTTTTCCTAATTTAAAAGCACACAAAAATGATAATGCTACCATTTCAGTTCCATTATTTTTCACCAACCCAAATCACAATCACAAATGCACCAAACTCGAAACATATCACCATAACAAGTAAGAGACGACAAATACAACAATTCCCAATGAAAACAAATCTCAATTAAAGCATCAGTATTATATACCTGCATGAGCATATTAGGTAATTGGTTAGAACCCAAAGGAAAAGCCAAATGTTGCAATCCTGGAGACAGAAGCCCACGTGCCATAACAACATCACCGGCATATAACCCAAATTTGAAGATGTCATCACAAATTAGCCATGAAGTCGGAACTTCCGTCCCTGAGCTCAAGAGCTTTATAGACTCCTAATATCACACAAAGACAAGATAATCTTTAAGAATGACTTTGTTTAGAAAAAACAGAAGATCGCTTTTTAACTACTTCAACCAGGGAAACTAACCAGTGGATGCGCCACTAGGAACAACTGCTCTAGCATAAGTTCCATCGTCTAGATGAACATCAGCCTAAGACAATTAACCAAAACTTCACAGTTAATAACAAATCATTTAGTCAATTATCAACATCTCTTATAGCCTATAACAAAACGAAAATATGAAACATCGCAGACTTTATAAATCAAAGGAATTAAACAACATTAATGCAACAGAAATTAACCCACACAAACCAACTAATCAAAATAGAAAACCCCCAATTTCACATAACCCAAACCCTAACTTAAATAATTTAAAATTTACATTCAATTCATACCAACAAATCAATTACGACACAAAGTTGTATGTAATCAACAATAAAACCCTATTAAAACAACTTAAAACAAAAAAAATTAAGTACAAATCATACCTATATTAAATTAGGAATTAGTTGAAAAAAAGAAAGAGAAAGAATGAAGAGCCTGAGACGGCGGACTGGGGTCGGCTGCAGTGCGTCGGATAGGCGTTGCGGTGGCGGATCGCAGTGGGACGGTGGTCTCATGTGGTGTCATGGAGTGAGGGAAGGGAGTGTTAATTTCTTTTCTCGAGAAAATAGAATGAGGGAAGGAAGGAAAGTGTCTGCTACTTTGATTTAATATGCTGATGGTACCGACCGACTCTATTTCGGTCGTTAAATAGAATAAAAGCGGTCGCTAATCATTGGTCTACCGACTGATAATTTAATTTAGCGACCGTATTTGATCCGGTCGGTGCTTTACCGTCCACAATTTGTTTTACCGACTGTTATCGGTCGGTAATTGTTATTACCGACCGATTTTGAGTCGGTCGCTATTTCCTGTCGGTAAAGAGCGCTTTTCTTGTAGTGATATCAGAATAAAGAGGTTCCAATTTAACCATTACGTTGTGATTTAAGTCGATTTTTATGAATATGAAGGATGATGATGATGAAGATGATGAAGATGATGATAGGATGAATTTGTGGTGATGAAGTGATGAAGATTAGAAGAGGGAAAGATGAGAGGGAAAGATGAAGATCGATGATGATAGGCTGGTGAAGAAATGATAAAGTAATGAAGATTAGAAGACGGAGAGATGAAGAGCGGAAGAGAGAAAGTGACAAGAATGAAGAGGCGGAAGAGAGAAGAAGATAAGGTAGGGTTTGTTGAGGGAGTGGGTTTATATAGGGCGGGAAGGGTTAGGGTTAATCATAGTGGGCTAGCTAGGTAGATTAGTGGGTTAGGTTTAATTAGTGGGCTGGGTTAGAAGGTTAATAGGATAGTATAGGTTAAGGGTGGGTTGGATGGTAATAATAGATAAGTAATAAGGGTAGTATGGTCATTTAACAATAAAAAAGTTTACCAAAAAAGGAAAGGGGAAGGTATTGTGAATAGACGAAAAATGGAAAGGGGAAACATTGCTCTGAATAGGAGGGAGTACACAGCTAAAAATTCAGAATTTCTACCATCTACAAATTATATAAAAACAGAAAAGTTTTATTTGTTTCTCGCCTAAGATTGAAAGGTCGATGTAGTTTAATCCTCGGATTGATTTCGCGGTAACCCTAAGCTTGTAAACAGGGGCGAACCCAGGATTTAATGTATGGGGTAGCAAAAAAAATTATGTTGAAATATTCAGAGAAAAAAAAGAAGAAATTTGCTTGCAAAGGGAGTTGAACCCGGGTAGATAAGTGAAAACCTAACCTTTACCACTGAACCACAAGATGTTTATTGTGCATTTAGTGGGATAACATTTACTTATTTATTATTTAACAATATTTGGGGTAGCGGCCGCCACCCCTTGCTACTAGGTGGGTTCGCCCCTGCTTGTAAAGAGACGATATACTTTCTAAGGAGACTCTACATTTATCCAAGTACCAAATTTCCTTTGCATATATTCATTGTTTGATTCACTCTATACAAATCCTTCTTATCTAACATCTACATCACTGCAGACAGGATTCTTATCTAACATCTACATCACTGCAGATAGGGTAAGACTCCATAATAAGTTGTAGGTAAATGGTAACTAGTGTAATAGTTAAAGGATAATGACAAGGCGATACTAGGTAGCGTTATTTTATTTTCCATAGTTAAAAAGGTTGCAAATGGCTTCTAAATTTAAGACCACGACTTTATGACAAAGCACATGACAACGGAATTTGGATCTTCTCCATTTCCTATCTAATACACCCATATTATATTATATATCTCTTTTTAATCATTTATCTTTTCTTATTCAAGTGTATTTACAACTATCCAATCTATCCCGAATTAGATCCGAACCATTAAAATGAACTTGCCTCTCCATTTATTTTTAGGAAATGGAGAGGATTTTGACTCATGGCAATGTTGCTAAATTAGCTTTACAAGATCCTTCCTAGATACTCTGTACATACTCTTATAGTCTTTAACTATTGTCTACTTGTCATCCTCTAAGTAGGTCGTCCCATACAGTTTCTTTGGTCTTTAAGCCAAAATGAAAGGACAATAATTGACCGGATAGAGGGAGTATATCATTACCAGAAAGGATACTTATATTGATATAATGGTCTTATAAAAGTTTGATCATTTGAAACTCATCAATATGATGGAATGATATAAATTTAATTTTCTTATTGAGAGCATGCATGGAGTTTTGGAGTTTCAGTCAATATGAAAGCACGGAGTTTTTCAGTCATTCTGATCGTCTAAAAAATTGTGTGAGAACCATTCCATTGTATGGCCTTATATAGCAATACATCATTACTAGAAAGCATGGAGTTGCGAGAATAAATTATGATCGACTGAACTATATAAGTATGACCGACTGAATTAATATACATGAATTCTCGTTTCAGACGGACACTATCCATCCGTTTTAAGCTTAATATGGGTCAAATACATAACAAATCACCGACCAATCAACTGAACTCAATATGATCGAATGATATCATTTTAATTTTCTTTTACAACATTATCAAAATTTCTTCAAATTTGTATTAGAATTATTCTATTTTAATTTAAATCATCTTGTTCTAGACCATTGCTAAATAAAGTCGCAAAAATTGAAATGGTGCTAGTATTATTACTCCATTTTACAAAAAAAATGTTTTAAGTTGATGTGGTCCATTGAATCAATAAAATAGAGAGGTTACTTATTCTTTATCCTTTTCACATCTATTTTTGTTATGTTCATCGACTGCTTTTCTGCAACTCTATCTATGATTAAAGATTTGTAAGGCAAAAAATAGATTATTACAAACTGAACGTCCTAATAAGACAGGGTTCAGAGGAGTATGAGTCACGAGCAAAGATGATACGTAAGGTGGTATACCAAGTCTAAATTGCGTAATACTCCTCCGTCCCGATCAATTGTTCTCATATTTATTTTTGTGTATTTTAATTAATTGTTGTCCTTTCTGAATTAAAAAGATTTTATATGAGTAATTTGACCCCATGAGACTAATGTTTACTAGTCATCCACTAAGGGGTCGTTTGGTTGCATGTAGGAACTTTCATTGCCTAGGAAGTGATACATCACATGATTTTAGAATTCATGTGAATTAGGAAAATGGTGTTTGGTTGCATAGAGGAATTGTAATTCATGTAGACATTCTCACTTACCTAGGGGGACCTAGGTAAGCAACTTCCTCCATTATGGAGGAATTAGAGTTCATGGGAAGTTGCAAATCATGTGATTTTGGGTAACCAAACAAGTTACTCATTTTGCAATTCACATGAATTAGACTTTCTATGTTTTTTAGTGGGTAACCAAACAACCCCTAAGTATAACCATAAATGGACATCTATTATTTTCTTGATCTTTGTAGCAAAATGAAAGAATAACAATTAACCGTGATATATTGAGTAACATGGTAGCAAAAAACTTAATTTAGTTGTGCAAGTAATAAAGATTTGAGTATGAAATTAATGATGCTTTGATCCGGTTGATACAATTACAACGTGTTATATTACTAGTACATAAATTTTTAACGAAAAATTCACGCGGTACCTTTGAGATTTTACATTTTGCACGATATACCCCAAATTTTTTATCCGAAAAACTTTAAGAGGACATAACTCGTGTTTACGAGTTCATAAAGTGACGATTTTTTTTCAAATCAAACATCTTTCTGGGAACTATAATTTGATAAAAAAAAATTGTCGAGTTTGAAACTCGTGACCAAGAGATATGGTCACTAAAAGTTTGTTCGGTAAAAAAACTTTGACATGCAAAAACTCCTAGCCACGAAATATCCAAATACAACAAAAAAAAATTTCAAATCGTAGTTCTCGGAAAGACGATCGATTTAAAAAAATTTGTAACTTTATGAACGCGTAGACACGAGTTATGGTCTCTTAAAGTTTTCCGGAACAAAAAATTGGGTATTTTGTTCAAAGTGTTAAACTCGAGGGCACCGCGTGAATTTTCCGATTTTTTAATTTTAAGTCCATTGTACGCTTTTTGTTATAACATAATAGTAGTAACATATACGAGTAATAAATGCGCATGTTTTATTATTGTCACTAAATGTGACATTAAGCTATTATAATTAAAATAACGGTTTTTCTATCCTATGCCTACTGGGCACATGTTAAGAACACTTAAATGGAAATATTTGAATGTTTTTCTATTGGAAAAAGTTAAAGGTTGTTACAATTTCAATTTTCCATGTATCTAGCAATTAATTATTTCCATTTTGGTTCTCTTAACATGTGCCCAGTGGGCATAGGATAGAAAAACCGTTAAAATAAAGGTATCATGGATAAAACTCTTAGGTCCTAAATCTCCTCTACCCTGTTGTATCGTACTCATGTGGCGCATTTAAAAAATAAATAAAATAACATATTATGATGGCTAAACGAACAAATGCAGATAATATTTTTGTTTATGAAAAACATATTTGTCTTAAATAAATAAAACGAGTCAAATAGATGGATAAGACAAGAAGCAGAATGCACGCCTGTGGAATAACAAATAAACTCTTGTCCTATATATCTATCTATATTACGATGTATTAGTATTTGAGTAATTTGACACGTTTTAAACTTTATACGGATATGCATGACCTGCCCTCCCATAGATGATCGAGGTAGATAAACAAATGAAGTTCGATCGATTGCTTCATTGAATTTATGCATGGCCCATAGTACCATACGTAAATTAATTGGTTTCCTTATTGTTTCCCTCTCTTTTATTTGAAGAGTATTAGAAATAAAGAAACCAATTAAGGCAACAACAAAGGACATTATTATGCCAAAAATATAACATACACATGGGTCTTAAACTCTAAATTGTTCATCCAACTACTAAATTAATTTCCATTTTAATTTATCTATTTGTACATTGTGATAGTTGGCTCTTCTGCAAGAACTTAGCTACTATATATACTCCTACTACATGGGCTACATCTATAATAATGCCCTAATTTAATAATTTTATTTACTAGCATAAAAAATGAGATACTAAAATCATGTAGCATCATAAATATCATTTACATTTTTTTTGTTTGTAATATATATATAAATGGAGGAGTACTTAGATGAGAATAACCATACTAGGAGAGGTAGGCCAAAAAAATTTGAAAATATCATCATGGGAAAAAATAACAAGAATGGTGTTTGTATTAATGAAGATCAAAAGACTAGGGCTTTGAATGACATTGAAGCTGATGTAGCAGAAGCTGAAGAGTCCACCTCCCACTATGGTGGCCGAAAGACGGTTTTTATGGCGGAAGAACCGGCGGTCACCAGCAAGATGAAGACAACTAAGCATGTTGCGGCTATTATCCCTCGTAGGCGTCCCCGTAAGGGTAATCCATGTCGATCACCCTTATATTAGCTTAAGCACCACTATACCCAAATAATATGACCTATATATACGAGTAATATCTTTAATAGTAATAATATGAGTATTATGTGGGTCGGGTTAATTTTAGTACACTACTTATGTGGAGTATGATGCTGAACTCAGTATCACTAGATGACGTAAAATATTTCTTAAATAATTTGTTATGTGTGGAACTAAGTATCGTCTTAGTTAAGGTTTGTAATGTTGTTCCTAAATGAGGAAATTAATTCAGTTCTAGGCAAATGATCAAGTTGATGAAATATTCAATGTCTTTTTCATTGTAGTTGGTCGATCAAGTCAATAGAATTGTAACGTATTATACGTGATTAGATTGGTATACAACCATGTATTGTAAGTGATTAGATTGTAAGTTGCTACTTGGTATTTATTTTTAAACCGGTATACAACCACGTATAGTAAGTGATTAGATTAGATTCAAGTGTTGTTTGATTATCATCTTCAAGACACATGAATAATAATGTAATTCATATAAATTGTAAAAAAAAGGTGGTTGTTTGCGTTGTCTACTCAAATCATATGACGTAATGAAATACCTTGGAACTCCAATTCATCCATAATAAGAAAGTTGCTCAGCTATTCCCCCCTAGGGCTTAGATAAGTTCGAGTTTCTACATGAATTCCATTTCCTTCCAATTTACATGAAATGAAAAATCATGTTAAATTAAATTACACAGACAATAAAGCGAACCAAATGACCCTTATTACATAATTATTACTAAACTGAAGATTATTGAATGTGTTCATACTTCATACATGCTTTTTAGGAGATTACAATTTTAAAATTTTCATTTCTACAATGTGTGTTCTTCATTTCCCTCATTTTTGATCGCTTTTCTACTACAACTCGTCAAAATAAAGTTGTATGATTATTTATTAATTACCCAGCCACCAGGCTATATTGTGTGTTTCTAGTTTTCTTATGTTTTGTAGTACTCTCAACAATTCGACCATGAGCTTACGTGTGTTGGAAGTATTGCTTTAAAAAGAAGACTTTTGTATTTCACATGAGAACAATAATCAATGATTTTCGTAGTTTATAAGTGACCAAGTGTGATATACAACTAGTATAGATGAGTAGTAGTGGAGGGGCTCCATTTCCACACATACGTGTGCGCGCCACGTCGGGATGTGCTCGAGCTTTAGGCTTTGGGCTTTGGGCTTTGGGCTTTGGGCTTTGGGATAGCACTCGTGGTACGGGCCAATAGCCTTGTTTGTTGGAGTTGAGATCATATTGATTGTTTTTGGCTTTCCCATACTGATTTTACGGTCTTCTAAAAAGAACTTCGATTCCAACACAACATTAATGAGTTTCTAGATCCTTCCCATATATCCTATAAATTCCATCCCTACTGAAAAATCAAAGAACACAATTCTCACTTTACGTTTTCCAGACTGATTGCACATTCTTCAATACAGATTGTTTTTGGCTTTCTCATACTTATTTTACAGTCTTCTAACAACTTCAAGACATCATTAATGAGTTTTTTAATCCTTCCCATATATCCTATAAATACCATCCCCTACTGAAAAACCAAAAACCCAAAGCACATTTAAATTTCTCATTTCAATTTCCAATACTTCTCTCTAAATAGAAACTGGTTGTTCGCAATGTTCTGCAAGTAGTTCTCACCATGGGCCTTTGTCGTACCCCTTAGGCTTGTAGGTCGTGTACCCTTAGAGGTTGGTTGCCAAGAGGCCGTATGTGTGTATTGAGCGGGGCAAATTGAACTTTCTGGCAGTGACGACCTTTGTCACGCCACGACTAGTTTCTTTCGTTTTGTAAGATTTTTTTTGTTCATAGTTGTTTGCATATCCAGATACCCTATACCGCCTACAAAGTGATTAGGCGGTACTCAAATTTATCCCCACATACAAATATACGTACTCGTGTTTTACAGAACTTTTAGCTTAAATGGTGTTGAACCCAAACTTATTACACAAATGAGGTGAGGTTAACTATAATAATTACTAAGGGTCCACGTTGTGTCAAAAACAAAGGGTCCACGTTATCAAATTTTGATTTTGAATTTTACTTAATCCCGCACATTTGTTTCCCGTCTACCGAGTGTGCCCCTCTTATTTATCACCCCTACAATGAGAGAAACGAGAGAGATAAAAAGAAGGAAAAAGAAACTAGAGATGTACAACTACCCAAATCCCAACCCCCGACAACCCCTTCCCCACCACCCTTCTGGCACCTGATGAGTCCATTTTATATATAGTTTAACTCCCTAGTTTAGCTCAGTTTATTTGATTATTATACTTTGTTTAGTATATTTGTGAGCTAATTACGTGTTCTAGGTATATTGCTTGTGTTTGTTACATTTTGTAGGAATCTAAGCATTTCGAGGCTTTTTCCTAGCACATTAGAAAGTATCAAAGTTCACTAAGCTAAAATGGAAGCAAGATGGACCATGAAAGAATACTATGAGAAATGACAAGCCCAAGCATGAGGATTTGTAAAATGATTTGGTGTACAAATGAAAACCAAAATGAAGCTCAACTTAAGGAGTCCACAACTCAACATAGGGATGCTCTTTGGATGCTCATGGGATGCAAAATTATGCAATTAACCAGAGAATTAAGGAGCTTAAAGCCGTATCATAGGATTTCTCAAGCATTTAATTGAGTCATTAAGTAAATGTTCCCGGATTAGTGAAACCCCGATCGGGATTCCCATTCCCCGATCAGGGTTGGGGTGCTGTAAGTTGCATACGTTTCAAGTCCCTCTCCCTATATAAAGGAGAGGGACTTCGTCACTTAGGAGCATCTTGTACATCATTCTACACTCTAAAAATACTCTTTTACATAATATCATTAGTCATTAGATTAGGTTTAGAATAGTTTAGTTTCCATTAGTTGTTACAAATAATTCCTTTAAGTATTTCAATTTATATTACAAGTTCATTTGCAAGTTATTTGGTTCCATTGTGTTCTTCAATTCCAAGTTTTATTTCCTTTGTTGAGGTAATTCTATTTATTTCTTGTATTGTTTTGTTATTTCCTTTGTCATTTTCATTATTAGTTAGTTATCATGTTTACTTTATCATTTGTTATTAGATTAGTTATCATTATGCAAGAGTAGTTACTTTGTCTAGAGAATTAGGGAAGTCATGCATAAATATTGTTTGAAATTGTTGAAATGAGATGTTATGATATCAAATAGTTGTTTCTATCACATGCTTGCATTATAATGTTAGTCTTTGATTACTGATCACAATTCTTGATTAAATTCGTTAATTCTTTCTATAAGTCGAGAGGCACTGAATTGAATTAGACTAAGCATGTGTTAGTAGATCGACCTAGCCAAAGCGAGAGTTCGTTAGGATCCGATCTATGGTTCACACTAATATCGAGAGGTGAGTGTCTTTAGCCTAAACATTTATCGTTATTATCAATTTCCTAGTTTGACTTGAGCATTTACATAATTTGCATGTGTGGCCCGACCTCCCTAGACTCTTCCTTTACTATTATTGTTGTTGTTTCATAAACCCAACCAAACCAATCGATAACTGACGTTTATAGAATTCACCCCATAACAACTTGTATAGCAACTCTCGTCTCCTTGTGTTCGACCCCTATTACTACATTCATTATTTGTGTCTAGGGTATTTATCTTTGGTTAGGTGTGCGATAGTCTATCGCCACCAGACGCCACATTGGTGACACCATGATATTCTGCTTCAGCGCTAAAGCGAGACAAAGTAGGTTGGCTCTTAGAAGCCCATGATTAAACATTTACAAAAAAAAAGGGAATACTATTGCACATATAAAAGGTATTCTATAAAGTCATTGTTAATTACTTACATGGACAATATAGCAATACTTCGATGTTGTTTTGTTGTCAGGAAACTATTTCAACAAAAAAAGCTTAATTAGTTTATGGCTGGAGTCCCGATTTTATACTATAACACGCCTCCTCACAAGAATGGCTTTTACGCTTGAAATATAGATCCACTGCAGGTCATGTTGCTAATATTTAGACCTAAATTATCCGACCTAACGCCCGAATTCAAGACCAGAGCTTGACCCGATACCTAAATTGATCGACCCAATATAACCTACCCGAATATTTATTGTTGCAATCCATAAAAAATTTGATAATAGCTGATAAAACTCGAAATGACCCGGCCTGACCCGAACTCTTACAACCCGAAATTTGACACGACCTGACCTAAACCCGACCCAATTGATTTGTTGCCAGGTTTACTAATATTCCACTTTGGAATGTGGGGTGGTGAGATTTAGTACTTACTTTTTTTATTTTGTTCGGTTCGAAGGGTCTGTGTAGATGTTTATCGTCTTTCGTTGTTAAACTTGTACTGGTACATAAGAAATACGTTATGTATGTCTAGTGTTTGGTTCACCTTATTTATATATGAGGTATGAGTCTGGAATGAGACAGTCTAATACTCTCATACTATAGTAGGTTTTGCTTGTGACGGGTCGGATCTTGCGACGGGTATTTTGTGAGAGGAAATAGGTAGAGGGGACAAGGTGGGCACCCCCCATGTGCTTCTCCACTCACCCTTGATGGATATTTTGTGAGAGAATATGGTACCCGTCTTAAGCTTAAGACGGATACCCCGTCTTAAATGAGAATTTGTGCTCATACTAAGTGCTTCTTTCAGAAAAGTAAAGGTTTTTCTACCCATACCTCAAACCCACAAGGTACAGGTTTCTCATATCGGGTGGGGGTATGAGATTGATACTCATGGTATCAAAGTATGAGATTGATACTCATGGTATCAAAGTAGACAAAAAAAAAAAATTTGGCATATGATAAATAAAATATCTTATATATTTATTTACATGATTTTATAATATCAGAAATTATTTTTTAAATTATTGTATTTTAAAGATTTTTAACTTTGTTTAAATTTCAACAATAGTTTGCTTAAACCAACCATAGTTGCACCGAACACAAAGTTAGAAATCAAGTTCCAACCCCACATCACACTGCTATACTACTTGATTCCAAACTCATATTGGCCCACAAAATAAAGTCCGAAGTCGTTATTAAAAGTTGAAAATAAAACTCAACTACACGCTCAATCAAACAACTCCAGATAACAAGTTTGAATTCTCCAGTGAAGTGAGAACTAAAAAAATTCTGATAGTAAAATGGCAGAAACAGCTTCTGCAATCCAGCAAGAAATAGCATTAAATTTAGTCGAAGAAGTAGCCAAAAATGGTGAAGATGTACCAGACAAGTTCATCCACAAAGACGGCTTTCCAGGAGCCATTGATGAGCCTGAAACCTGGAAACATAGTTTACTCATCGACTTCTCCATGCTTACTTCCTCCACACCTGCTTCTGGAATCGAGCTTGCTAAGTTGCGAAACGCCCTCTGTCAGTGGGGCTGTTTCCAGGTATCTATCATCCTTGCTTAGCTTGAATCTTATACACAGTAGCGGAACCAGGATTTGAAGTTAACAGTAGTAGTACAATCGTTACAGAGTTGCAGTCAACGTCGTTTGATCATACCCAGCTGGCAGTTAGCTGAATTTAAGTATATCAATAAGCGTAAGAAAAAAATACTAAGCAAATCGGAAATAAGTTGTAGCATGGAGAAGCGTCCTCTTTTATAAACCAGTAACCAAATCGCGCACAGACCCTGGCAGACCACAAAGCGTTTAACAGGACAATATAAATTGAATGGATAAGTTATAAATCCCGTCAGACCAAAATGGACCGTCTTAAGGGAGACCAATTGTTTATTTTATATCAGTGTGACTGGCTTCAATACTACCAGATGGCGGAAACTGATTTTCTTTTGTTTAAAAATACGTATAGGTCATAAACCATGGAGTATCGAGCTCATTCTTAGAAGAATTTATTAAAGTTATTAAGCAATTCTTTGCACTTCCCTTGGAAGAAAAGGTAAAGTGCTCTGATGCACAAGAAAAATTACTAGGATACGGAAGAGGTCCGTTTTCTACAGGCAATCAAGCTGCCGACTGGCATGATGGACTATATCTCGTACTTCATCCTGAGGAAAAGCGCAGTGTTCGGTTTTACCCTCTCAAGCCTGAGAAATTCAGGTAAATGCATTTGCCAATCACTAATAGATAAGACTGTACAAAATAAGTTCGTTGTCAGATCTTCTGAATCAGGATTTCCAATGGGTGATTGCTGAACCATGAGAATTTCAGGTAAATGCATTTGCCAATCACTAACAGATAAGACCGTCAAAAATAAGTTTGTTGTCAGATCGACTGAATCAGGACTTCAAATGGGTATTTATTACGTCAGAGCGCCTCATATGTTAATGTAGCAATTATTATAATGTTTAAAACAATGCGGAGCGAGGGGAGCTAACTTGAGTTGTTTCCCCTCTAAACAGTGAAAAATGTGATTATTAAGTTAAAACTTTTGATTTTCCTGAACGTTATTCTACTGCATTACTAAGTTCATATGATTGTGAACTTATCAGCGGAATGATAAATGAGTATTCAGAAAAGTTGGCAGCCATAGCCGAGGCTATATTCAAGGCAATGGCGGGTTCCCTGGACTTAGAAGAAGACTGTTTTTTAAACTGTCAAGGGAAGAAAACGACCATAAAAGGAAGGTTCATATATTATCCTCCTTGCCCATGCCCCGAACGTGTACTTGGTGTCAAACCACATTCGGATGGAACTTATGTGACGATTCTTCTACCGGACAATGAAGTCGATGGTCTCCAGGTTCAGAAGGATGAGCATTGGTACAAGGTTCCTGTCATTCCTGGCGCTTTGTTTGTCAACTTAGGTGACTTAGGAGAGGTACACAATTTTCAAATATCTTTATGTCTATATTTAGCTTAGTTGGTTAACTCATCAACAATAACAGACCTCGAAATTTATAGAAAGGATTTGAGGAAAACAGTTATGATCATAACCAATAAAGGTAACAAAGCAACCCAACTATGATAGCATGCCCAAGAACTTCTAATGTCTTAATGAGTTCTTAACCTATAACATGGAAATAGAATGTCGGTAGCATCCAATAAAAAGAAAAGTGAATCTTTATTCCATCTGAAATGAAACTATGTGAATTTCGGTTTGATCGAGATCACAATTTCACTTTGTAGGTGATGAGTAATGGAATGTATAAGAGTGTGGTGCATAGAGTGATCACAAATGCAGAAAAAGCCAGGGTATCAATGGCCGCGTTTTTTATCCCAGAAGACGAATGTGAAATTGGACCTGTAAGTGAATTGGTTAGTAAGACTCATCCCCAGAAGTACAAGAAATTCGACATGAGTGAGTTCAGGCGGGTTTATTTTGAAACATATGCTCAAGGGCTTAGAACAGTTGATGTACTCAAACTTTACTGAATTTCTGCCTTCATTTGTTACTGATTTGGTGTGTATTTATGGAGACAAAGTCATATAAGTACTACAGGTTGAGGGCCTATAGGTCGCAGGTTCGAATCTACTTTCTTTGTATCGTCCCTGAAAGTCATTTCAGACAAAAAATAAACAAAATGTCAGATCTTTGAACTTGAATGTGAGTCATTATCTGTTCAGAAAGTGACATTGAGAGAAGTTTACTGTGACTATTTCAGTATTTCTATTCTCATTTTCAATTAGATTTAGAACCGAATACCCATCCTTATCGGCTCCCCTAGCAGATAAGTTGATAACGTGCCGTTTTTCTTGTTAGTTTACTTCCTCTAAATGGTTTCTAGTGATATGATTACTTTGTTGGGACGGTCGCCTTCACCATTGTCTCACGTTAATATGATATTGTTCGTTTTAGGCCAAGAAGCACGAATTTGTTTTTGGTCTTATTTTAATAAGGCTTCATATTAATGAAGTAGTGGTCTCTTATATAGAAGGCAAGACTTTTCTTCTTTTCAATGTAGGACATGGGTTGGCCACCCAACAATCCTCCCCTCAAACCAGGGACCGCATCATTGTCCACCCCTCCGATGATAATATATGTCCATCTTATTCTTGCACCGTCGTTATCACCCAATGGGACGGCTGCTTGATCACCACATGATCAGGAAGGCTTTCGACACAAGGCACCCATGCACAATTCTTCAATCGTGTGGTCACACTACCACGCACTAGACACAGCCGTGCCATCGGCTCTGATACCACTTGTTGTGACTGTCGCCTACACCACTTCGTCACATTAGTATAATATTGTCCGCTTTGGATAAAGATACTTTATAATTTAATAAGCCCAAATAGAGTCGTCTAATCTGACTAAGCAGTCTCGTGTAACGACGATGGACAACTTAGTGGGTTGGTGAAGATGATAACCATTAAAGAAAAAAAGGGCAAAGGACTAAACGTAGAAACTAGATCCCAACAAGTCCAACTTCAATTGTAATAACAAACAAACAAACAAACGGCAGTAATCATAAGCAATGACGTAGCTACCTTAGAAGTAGACTGGGCCCCAGCTCAAGTAGGTTATCATTTATTTAAGCAACTCTTAAGACGGATCAAGCTTCCCTCACAAGTCACAAAGAGCAAATGAGAGGCTTGACCCGTCTTAAATGAGTATTTGTACATTTATTTTGTGAAAGACGGGTAGAAATAAAATTTAGGTTCAATTCTTTTACCATGCATTTTTATATTTAATGTTGTCTCCTACATTTTGATAAAACTACTTATATTTTGGGTTTTGAGCCTTTGACGGTTCATTCGTTTTCACTTTGAATTTTGATGGCTTATTAGTTTTTTGTGCTTTTGAACTTTCTTTTGCCGCCTTTTCACTTTGAATTTTGAAGGCTTATTAGTATGACCGTGGACCGTTTAAAATGAATGTAAAATTGATGAGTAACTAAAAAAAGGTACTCGGTACTTAAAATAAACCGTCATTTTAAATTTTATTTTGTGAAAGACCGATATTTCAAAATGATGATAAATATTATACACGCTGGTAAGCTTTAAAGATAAATTTTCATTGTATGTGTATGTCATGAGTAATGTTTTTTCTTTAAATATATGTAGTATGTATGTAAAAACGATAAAACAAAAACACTATTGAACGTAGGGAGTAATATTTAAAATTCTACCCCATCTATAATTATGTCCTGATTACGTCCAATTTATAGACTATATCTCTTATGTACATACTACAACATATAATGTTATTTCTGAGCTTTATAATAAAGTTTTCGACTATTTTTTTGAGTATTATGAGTTTGTTTATTTAAACATTAAGCTTTAAAAATTTCAATACAACTCAAAAGCATTACTCTATATATAAGTTCGGTTAAATTTGAGTTTTAACATTAAAAAATCAAAATGTAATTTATAAATTTTGAAAAACTCAGAAAAAATACACATAACTAAGCTCAGTTATATATTAATACGTCTGAGTTAATATATCCGATGTATATTTCTTTTTTTTTCCGATTACGTTCCCCTAATCGTAACTAGACGCCAAAAATTATAAATTAGTGTATAGATGTGTTGTACACATAACACATGTGTCTAAAATTTATATATATTCTATATATCAAGTACTCTATAAATGACAAGTATAGCAAATCAAGTTTAGATCAAATAATAATTGTGTCACAAAATGGCTGCAGCATCTGTGCTTCCTGTGAAACTTGAGCTACCATCAACTCCTATTCAAGAGTTACTTAAATCAAATAACAACCAAATACCTGCAAGATATGTTTTTAACCCGAACCCGGATTCGACTTTGGAGTCGAATGGATGTGTTCTTCCATGGATGGACAATATCATTATTGATCTTCAGCTTCTGTTAGACTTTTCATCTACTTGTGGTAAACAAGAGCTGCTTAAACTTCGTGATGCCCTTAGTTCATGGGGTTGTTTCCAGGTTTGTCTTACTACTATTCTATTTGCTACTTGAAAAACCGTTTAACCTGCACAACAGTTGCTGGTTAAACGGTTTTTCTAACATGTGCCCTAAGACCATATGATAGTGTTACGGAAATTTTAAGAGGTACTTTTGGTAGTAAGTATCTTGAACTAGTCTTTTTTAAGAATGAATGTCCGAACTATATTTTCTGTCTTCATACATACAAAGACTAGTTCAGCCCTTGATAAGTGTTGTTGTGTGGAAGCGTTGATACCTCTTGTTAGGCTTGTGTTGTGTCGGTGTCCAGTCCACAACCCATAATAGTACAGTATTGTCCGTTTTGGGTTAGGCCCTCACGGATTTACTCTTGGACACCTTTCCGAAAAGCCTCGTACATATATTGGGTGGACACTTATAAAGATGATCTTCCATCTTTACACCACCGATGTGGGACATGAGTTTGCACCTTCTGAAAATAGTACTCTGTATTATTTTTGTTGTTTAGAAGGCATTGATCATATTGTTGTATAGTAGTAGTAGTAATAACTAAGAAAAGTGATTGTGCAGCTAGTAAACCATGGTGTAGCAAGCTCATTGATGGATCAACTTCATTTTGTTGGCAAGGAATTCTTTGCCCTGCCTCTAGAAAAAAAGCAGAAGTATTCGAGATCAGTAGAGTGGATTGAAGGGTATGGATGTGACATCGTTTCGGAAGATCAGCCTATCAATTGGAATGATAGGTTGCATCTCAGAATTTACCCTCCAGAGCAAAGGAATCTCAAGTTTTGGCCGGATATTGTACCGAATTTTAGGTGATTAATTATTTCCACTTTGCTTATTTCTTTTAGTATAATGCATTGGTTGTCCCTTTGTTTTGCTAACACAAAGGTAAGGTTGCGTATATCTGACCCCCTTAACCCCGCCATTTGCGGAAACCAGTATGGCATAGGGGTAATGTTGTCGGTTATAATATATTGGTTGTGTATCAGAAATATAACGGTATGGATGGTAATGGATTATGGCTTGGATCATGTTTGATCCGGGATTGGATCTTTGACATTCTTACATGCTATTCAACTATATGTAGGGAAACATTGGATGAATACTCCATTGAGTTGCAGAAAGTGCTAGAAATCATGTTGAGAGCTATAGCAAAATCATTGAACTTGGAAGAGAACACTTTCTTAAGTCAGTTGGGAGAAGATGGCACTTTCTTTGCAAGATTCAACTTTTACCCTCCATGTCCGCACCCTGATCGCGTTGTAGGCCTTAAGCCGCACTCTGACGGTACCTTAATTACTATGCTTCTACAAGACCAAAATGTTGAAGGTCTTCAGGTTCTCAAAGATGATCAATGGTATAAGGTGCCAGTTATTCCCAATGCTCTTTTTATCAATGTTGGTGATCAGTTGGAGGTAACGTTCGCTTTTCTAACTTGTCATATTGTCGACATCATGAATTTCTAATTTTGACTTAAGATTAGGCCTACTCATCAGTATACAAATCAAGGTAGATGTCAGTTAGTTCATTAAGGTTGCCAATTAATGGTACTCATGACGTGAATTCATAATTAGACCCTGTCAAAAACGTGTTTGCAGATATTGAGTAATGGAATATTGAAGAGTGCAGTACACAGAGCGATGACCAACAAGGAGAAGGAAAGGATGTCAGTAGCGGTGCCCAGTAGTGTGGCCATAGGCAAAGAAATAGGACCATTAAGCGAGCTTATTGACAAGGACAGGCCAAGGTTATACAAGAATGTCGACAATTATATTCCTACATTTTTCCAGCACTATGCAAGAGGTGAAAGGGCCATCAATACTATGAAAATTCAGCAGTAATTAACTCTATAGCTACTGTTTGATACTTAGATTGTAACATGCATTTTCATCTTTAAAGGGATTATTAGGTTCAGAGAATGTACCCAGAATAAATTACTATGTTACTAGACAGTAATAAGATGTTCTCAAACCATTGTTTATGTTTATCAGTTCAAGAATTTGTTAACTAAGGTAGTTCTGCTGGTGAGTGGTGACGTCAATGGGGGCGGGTACAAAGGGGGTACCGCACAAGTGCACAACACCTGCCAGTTGAAGCAGATACTGGTAAGGGTTTTGCTGATGGCGGCGCGTGTAGAGTAGCCACTAGCCACTAGCCAGAATTGGAAGGGTGTGAAGTCTCACATAATATTGAGTTCAAAATATTTTGGCAGACGATCTATATAATACTCCCTCCTAGTCGGTCATTTCTTCCCTCTTTTCTTATTGGGTAAGTCGGGTTTTCTTCCCTCTTTCCCTTTTGGATGTGGGGTTGTGTGTTTTGTGTGGTTTAAATTCATTTGTACGTGGGATAATGTGTTTTGTGTGGTCCAAATTCATTTCCTTTATTTTTGTGTAAAAGGTAAAGGAGAAGAAATGAGTGACTAAGAGGGAGTATGAGTTATAAGAACGGGTTCATTGGTCTCAAATTCCAAAATTGTCGCTCTGATATCACTTTGTAACACCCCCAAAATTAAATGATAATGCTACCATCTCGGTTTCACTAGATAGTGCATCAAAACTCCAATTAAGAACCAATTATTATAAAGTCAAGGTTTGGTGATTTACAAACTAAGTACCAAAACTAAAAAAATCCAACTAGTTGCAGAAATATGGGGAAAGTCTGAAGTCAAAATGTCAAAATTTACGCTAGACTCTTGGCATGACAACAAGCTCGTCTCGTAGCCTCACCAACATCCATGGCACCATTATCATATACTAGAAAGTCTAAATTGTTCACTAAATAATTGAAAATATATATATCAAGTGGATCACCGCAGATAATTTTTAAAATAGTTAGACAACTAAATGCACACCTGTTAGATACCAGTCAATATAAATAACCAAACATGCAAGTGATGCCATCATACTCATCACCAATATAACCCAACACAATATCAAACGCCACCAATCCCATCATCAATCATTATATGTGATACATATCTCACATCACACGGGGTATGCTACAAACATGGGGCCTACTACAGAACACAGGAAGCACCCAACATCTCATTGGGCCTGCTACAAATCACAGGTAGCACCCGAGGACTCAAATCATTGATGTGCACATCTATCTTACATATAAGAAAACACAAGAAACGATCTCAGGGTCAATCTCCCAAATTGAGCTTCTCGACAACCATCACAATACACAATACACTCAATATCGATAAGAAAGTCAACATCACAATCCATCATCCACAATCCCCCACATCAACATTATATGTAGGGTTACACATATAAATCGGTAAATGAGTAAGAAAACCCTACCTTAAAGCAAAATCCTTAAAGCAAGCAAGGTTTAGAACTCCTTCTCTATGAAATCGGCTTCTAGATTAACATAACAATACAAAATCATGTTCCGTCCTCTTTCAATTGACCAAGTGCATAATAATAATAATAATAATAATCTAAAACCCTCAATTACTTGTCTCAATTGTAAATTTTAAGGACAATGGAAACCCCCAAATTACATTCTCGGTCTCAAAGTCATGAACAATAATGGGAAACCCAAAATTCGAGGTCAAATCCTCTTAAGATGGGTTAATAAAAGATTAGACAAGATTAAAATAGATTAAATTAGAGAAGACAAGATTAGATTACTTAGTCAATAACATTAATGATTGAGATGAACTTCACTTAGACAAGATTAAGATGAATTTTCCGATTTTTTAATTTTAAGTCCATTGTACGCTTTTTGTACAACGACTTTATAATATAATAGTAGTAACATATACGAGTAATAAATGCGCATGTTTTATTATTGTCACTAAATGTGACATTAAGCTATTATAATTAAAATAACGGTTTTTCTATCCTAAGATATATTAGAATTGATAATTGATAATGTAATTTAAGAGTTTTATGATAAAAAGTTTGAACATTGTTTTAAATATTATGAGTTTTATTATAAAATTTCCGTGTTCGTTCGCTTAAACAGTAAGTTTAGAATATTTCAATATAACTCATAACATTACATAAAAAAATAAGTTAAATTAATGTTGTAACGTAAAAAAATAAATAAAATAAAGTTAATTTTAAAAAGTGCATAAAAAAATACACATAAACTCAGTGATGTATGTTCCATTTTTCCTTGATCCATGACGTAAAACTAATTTGATCGTGTTATTTCTAGCTTAATTTTTACGGAGTAACTCCTTTGAAGCAATTTAATTTAAATGAAGTTCGATCGATTGCTTCATTGAATTTATGCATGGCCCATAGTACCATACGTAAATTAATTGGGTTCCTTATTGTTTCCCTCTCTTTTATTTGAAGAGTATTAGAAATAAAGAAACCAATTAAGGCAACAACAAAAGACATTATTATGCCAAAAATATAACATACACATGGGTCTTAAACTCTAAATTGTTCATCCAACTACTAAATTAATTTCCATTTTAATTTATCTATTTGTACATTGTGATAGTTGGCTCTTCTGCAAATTTTTAGCTACTATATATACTCCTACATAGGTTACATCTATAATAAATTAATAATGCCCTAATTTAATAACTTTATTTACTAGCATCAAATGAGATACTAAAATCATGTAGCATCATAAATATCATTTACATTTTTTTTGTTTGCAATATATAAATGGAGGAGTACTTAGATGAGAATAACCATACTAGGAGAGGTAGGCCAAAAAAATTTGAAAATATCATCATGGGAAAAAATAACAAGAATGGTGTTTGTATTAATGAAGATCAAAAGACTAGGGCTTTGAATGACATTGAAGCTGTTGTAGCAGTAGCTGAAGAGTCCACCTCCCACTATGGTGGCCGAAAGACGGTTTTTACGGCGGAGGAACCGGCGGTCACCAGCAAGATGAAGACAACTAAGCATGTTGCGGCTATTATCCCTCGTAGGCGTCCCCGTAAGGGTAATCCATGTCGATCACCCTTATATTAGTTTAGCACACTACTATACCTAAATATGACCTATATATACGAGTAATATGTTTAATAGTAATAATAATATGAGTATTATGTGGGTCGGGTTAATTTGAGTACACTACTTATGTGGAGTATGATGCTGAACTCAGTATTACTAGATGACGTAAAATATTACTTAAATAATTTGTTATGTGTGGAACTATGTATCGTCTTAGTTAAGGTTTGTAATGTTGTTCCTAAATGAGGAAATTAATTCAGTTCTAGGCAAATGATCAAGTTGATGAGATATTCAATGTCTTTTTCATTGTAGTTGGTCGATCAAGTAATAGAATTGTAACGTATTATAAGTGACTAGATTGGTATACAACCATGTATTGTAAGTGATTATATTGTAAGTTGCTACTTGTTTTTTTTTTAAATTGGTATACAATTAAGAATTGTAAGTGATTAGATTAAAGTATTGTAAGTGATTAAATTAAGGTATATATTGTTTGGTTATCCTCTTCAATACACATGAATTATAACGTAATTCATATAAATTGTAAACAAAAGGTGGCTGTTTTGTTGTCTCAAATCATATGATCAAAGTAATAAAATACCTGACAACTCCAATTCATCCATAATAAGAAAGTTGCTTAGCTATTCCCTGGGCTTAGATAAGTTTGAGTTTCAACATGAATTCCATTTCCTTCCAATCTACATGAAATGAAAAATCATGTTAAATTAAATTACATAAGCACTAAAGCAAACCAAACGACCCCTATTATATTACATATATACTCCTTCTCATCCACTCAAATGGTAATATTGTGCTTTTAGTACTATTTAGCGGTGTGGAGAATCTTTGTAATTATTTCTAATATATAAGAGAAAATTATATAGTCATTGAAAATCTTATTTGATTCATCGGCATGAATGCTACAAGAATATCAAATTATTGTAACTTTTAATAATGGTCATCGACAAGTTTAAAAAGCCCAATGTTATCATTGGAGTGAATGCGAGGGAGTATTTATTACTAAACTAAAGATTATTGAATGTGTTCATACTTCATACATGTTTTTGAGGAGATTTACAGTTTTAAAATTTTCATTTCTACAATGTATGTTCTTCACTTTCCTCATTTTCGATCGCTTTTCTACTACAACACCTCAAAATAAGGTTGTATGATTATTTAATAATTACCCAGCCACCAGGCTTCATTGTGTGTTTCTAGCTTTCTAATGTTTTGTAGTACTCTCAAGAGTCTCAACAATTCGACCATGAGCTTGTGTGTGTTGGAAGTATTGTTTTAAAAAGAAGACTTTTGTATCCCACATGAGAAAAATAACCATTGATTTTCGTGTCTTATAAGTGACCAAGTGTGATATACGACTACATGAGTAGTAGTGGAGGGGCTCCATTTCCATAAACGCGTGCGAGCGCATTGCCAGGCTGGGCCCGGGCTTTGGGCTTTGGGAGAGCACCTGTGGTGCGGGCCAATAGCCTATTTTTTTGGAGTTGAGATCATACTAATTGTTTTTGGCTATCCCATACTGATTTTACGGTCTTCTAAAAACAACTTCGATTCCTAGACAACATTAATGAGTTTCTAGATCCTTCCAATATATCCTATAAATTCCATCCCCTAATGAAAAATCAAAGAACACAATTTTCACTTTACATTTTCCATACTGATTACACATTCTTCAATACTGATTGTTTTTGGCTTTTTCATACTGATTTTACAGTCTTCTAAACACAACCTCAAGACACCATTAATGAGTTTTTGGATCCTATAAATACCATCCCCAACCAAAAAACCAAAAACACAATTCTCATTTCTCTTATAATACTTCTCTCTAAATACAAACTGGTAGTTCGAAATGTTCTCCAAGTAGCTCTCACCATGGCCCTTTGTCGTACCCCTTAGGCTTAGAGGTCGTGTACTCCCGGAGGTTGGTTGCCACGAGGCCGTATGTGTGTATTGAGTGGGGCAAGTTATGTCAAAAAAAATTTTGATACCCCCGAGGGTCCACGTTATAAAATTTCGAAAAATTCACATGGTACCCCCGAGATTTGCCATTTTGCCTGAAATACCCAAAATTTTGATCTAAAAAACTTTAAGAGGTCATAACTCGTGTTTACGAGATCAGAAATTGATGATTTTTTTTTCCAAATCGATCGTCTTTCGAAGAACTACGATTTGAAAAATGGACCTCAGGATATCATGTGAATTTTCCGATAAAATTTTGATTTTGGATTTTACTTAATTAATCCCGCACATTTGTTCCCCGTCTACCGAGTGTACCCTTCTTATTTCTCACCCCTACAATGAGAGAAACGAGAGAGATAAAAAAAGGAAAAAGAAACTAGAGATGTACAACTACCTAAATCCCAACCCCCGGCAACCCCTTCCCCACCACCCTCCCGGCGCCAAACGCCACATTGGTGACATCGTGATATTATGCTCATGCGCTAAAGCGAGACAGAGTGGGTTGGCTCTTAGAAGCCCATGACACTAATTTTTCACCAGAAAACACAATATCCCAACGTAGACCGCCTCGTATCGGGATATCCACCCCAATCACCATCAGTGTACGCCATGAGAGCGGTAGGAAAGGATTGTTTAATCCAAAAACGACGATAGACATGTACTACGGATGTAACAAATGGTGCGATTAAGCGCATTTATGTGGGCATCTATAGGATTCTGCATAAATAAACAAACCTACTATTGCTCGGCGTAGGAGATGTCATGCCGATTGAAGGTGAGATAATGTAAAGCACCCAACAGCGAAACTTCGATAAATAGAGCACATGGAGAGGAGGAATGAGCACTAAGCTTCGACTTAGTGCCAACTAACTCGAGTAGCGCTCAGTTTGCACGAAGACATTCTAGCGCGTTCAATAATCTCCTCGGCATACTTTGTTCAAGAAGGTAACATATCGTAGGGATGGTAAGCAACCGAAATGCCCAAGAGGTAATTAAGAGAACCTAAATATTTCAATACAAACTCGGAATAGAGAAAACACTTAATATTGACATGGAGAGTGTTGGAGGAGCAAATCAAATTAATTTCATCGACATATAGTACAAGATTAGCCATATTTTTACCTTGTCGAAGCACGAGGTGATTGTTTGTGACCATATAGCGATTTCCGTAGCAAACAAACATGATCTTGGTGTAATTTGTCAGGATATATACATACATATATATATATATACTCCCTCCCATCCAAATCAAAGGTTACATGGGAGGGAGCACAAGTTTTAAGAAAACATTGAAAAGGGAAGGGTAGTATTGGAATGAAAGCAGGACCACTTGAGTATTTAATGTTAGTTGGGTGGGTGGGGTAATGGCATATTGTGTAAATATATAGGGTAAATGAGGAGTAGTTAGTCTTATTTGTTAACCGAAAAGGAATGGGTAATTTGGTTTGGATGGTCCAAATAAGGTAAGTGTAACCTTTGGTTTGGATGGGAGGGAGTATATATATATATATATATATATATATATATATATATATAGAACAAGGATCAAATGAGTCCACCCTTTTTCCTTGAGTCCATGAGTCCTTTTTTAGGCCTTTGAATCTTGGAAATCAATGGCTGAGATTAAAACAAGAAAATGGTCATTAACAAGGTGTTTAACCTCACTCTCTCTCATACTCACTAATTGACAACTAATATCCATCCCTCTTAACCACATCTCACACAATTCATTCATTCAAACTCCCTCCCTCTTCTCTCTAAAACTCACTCTTTCTTCTCTCTACAACTCTCTCCTCTCTTCTCTTTAAACTCCCTCACTACCTCTCTTCTTTTTCTCTGGCGGCCACCGCCAACTACCAACAGCCTCCCACCTTTGGGACCGCCGACTACCACAAAGATGAAAAAAAAAACAAATCTGAAGAACAAAACCCACAAAAAAAAATCTGAAAAATCGAAAAAAAACCACCATTGCCACCACCCCGACGCCACCACTCCTCTGGCTTCTCTCACGACCCACCCACCACCCTCCTTCCCTGCATCTGCCTCCTCTCATCTCCGGAAGCACGCCGCCGGCCGTCCTCTACCCTTACTCTCCTCTTCGCCCTCCGGCCTTGCCACCTCCTTCACCGCCTTCCTCCTCCTCAGACGCTGCCTTACCACCTCATTTTCTTCTTTTTTTGTTTTTGTTTTTGTTTAGATCTTGGTTTGGCTTCTTTTTCTTTTTTCAAATCTGACAAAAGTGGGGTTGTGTTGTCTAGAGTGGAGGACGGCGGTGGTTTTGGTGGTGGTGGAGGTCGAATGCTTTCCCTTTCTTTCTTTTTTTGCTTTTTTTTTTCCAGATCTAAATACTCCACCTTCACTTCTCTCTCTCTGCCGTAGTGTGGGGACCTCACCACCACCGGCAACCCGTCCTCCACCTGCTTCAGCCGCACGCCAGTGCTCACCACCCACGCGCCTCGACCACCTGCCGTCGCCAGTCCCCCACCCGACACTACACCCCTTTCTCTTTGTTATTTTCCAGATCTGAACAATGTTTTGGTGTTTTTTGTTGTTGATTGTTGTGTTCGGTGGGTGAGGATAGTGGTGGTTGTTTAATGGTTTTGGATGGTGGTGAATGCGTTTGTCGTGTGGTGTGGTGGTGGTGGTCGAATGGTGGTCCGGTCATGTTTTTTGTGTTTTTTTATTTATGGTGGTCTATTTTAAGATTTTTTGTTACATTTGTTTTTCAAATTTCGTGTTATTGTGCTGGTTGTTTATTGTGTTTTCTTATTTTTTTTTAAAAAATTCCAGATCGTTTATTGTGTTATTGTTTAAAAATTTTCCAGATCTGTTGTCTATTGAAGTAACACAAATCTTCTATTTAAGATACATACTTTCTTTATTAAAGTCACATATATTGTTTATAAAAGTAACACAAAATAGCATTAAAAGTTACACCTTTTTTTTTTTTTTGTTCTTACATTTTTGTATAAAAAATGACTTTAAAGTAACACATTTTTTGTGTTAATTTTATAAAGTAGATTTTTGAAAAAATCATTGTATTATCTCAATTTTTTTTAATGACAAAAAAGTTGTGGTTATTATTGGTTTTTATTTGGTATTATTGTTGACGGCGACGGAGGTCGCTAATGGACTGGAGTTACACCCTTAAAAGACTAAAGTTACACTCTCAATGGACCAAAGTTACACTCTCAATGGGCCAAAGTTACAGTATTAATGACTAAAGTTCAAATCGTGAAAGAGTTAATTAACACTATAAATTACTAAAGTTATACTCTCAATATAGTAAAGTTACATTCTGAAAAGGTTAGAATTACACCTTAAATTAGTTAAATTTAAATTTTCAAAATAAGATGCCATAAAATTACTTGTTAAAATAAAATAACATTACTAAGAATTAAAGTTACACTTGTAAAAAGTTAAAGTCACATTCTAAAAATACGAAAATGTCATTAACTTGTCTTAAAATGACAAAAAATTATTTGTGAAAATAAAATTACATTATTAAAGATTAAAGTTATACTTGTAAAAGGCTAAAATTACACTATGAAAATAGGTAAAATATCAAAAACTTGTCACAAAATCAATTTTTAATAGGAAATTACATTATTTTAGATTAAAGTTATACTCGTAAAAGGTTAAAGTTACACTCTAAAAATACGTAAAATGTCAAAAACTTGTCTTAAAATCACTTTTTAGTACAAAGTTAGACTATTTTGGATTAAAGTTACACTTGCTAAGAGCTAAAGTTACACTCTAAAAATACGTAAAATGTCAAAAACTTGTCTTAAAATCACTATTTAGTATAAAGTTAGACTATTTTAAATTAAAGTTACACTTGTATAGGGCTAAAGTTACACTCTAAAAATACGTAAAATGTCAAAAACTTGTCTTAAAATTACTTTTTAGTATAAAGTTAGACTATTTTGAATTAAAGTTACAGTTGTATAGGGCTAAAGTTACACTCTAAAAACACGTAAAATGTAAAAAACATGTCTTAAAATCGCTTTTTAGTATAATGTTACATTATTTTGGATTAAAGTTACACTCGTAAAAGGCTAAAGTTGCACTAAAAAATACGTAAAATATCAAAACCGCGTCTTAAAATCAATTTTTAGTATAAAGTTACACTTTTTTGGATTAAAGTTACACTCGTAAAAGATCAAAGTTACACTTGTGAAACTGCACACTAGTAAAAAAACAAAAGTTACCCTTGAAAAAAAAGTTAAACCCTAAAAATGCTAAAATGTCATCAACTTTAAGCTAGAGAGAGAAAGAAGATTAATTAGTGTATAAGTAATGGATTAGTGTAATGGTTACTTTTTGCTTCTAATCTCAACCACCCACATTGAAAGATCTAAGGGCTCATAAGAGGACTTAGGGACTCAAAAGATATGATGGACTCATTTGAACCTTTCTCTCTCTATATATATATATATATATATATATATATATATATATATATATATATATATATATATATATATATATATATAAATATAGGGTCAGGATCCGGTGAGAACCACTAACATAATGAGAACCGTGAGAACCCTTACTAAATCTCCACCAAATCTTGTTTCGAAAGTTTTGTTGGATCATTTACCTTTAGTTTAGTTTATTCAAGCAAAATACTTGGAGTAACTAAACAAAATTTATTGATTATATTAAAAAATATGTACTTAATGTACATAAATTCAATTTGAACACTAAAATTATTCTAAATGCGTGAACACGAGCACTAGGTGCACGAAAATTTCTACATGCATGAAAACAGTTACTAGGTGCATGAAAATAACGGACTCTAGATGCATTAAAATGAGCACCAGGTGCATTAAAATTGTGAGATGCATGAAACTGACTACTAGGTGCATGAAAACTAATAAATCGTATTTCACCTCAATTTCCGTCAGTAAATTATATTTTTTTGACCAAGATGTATGTTATCTAGCCATAAAATTCTACGCCGAACCCAAAAATGTCCTTATTTTTTTAAAATAAATTTCGTAAGGCGGAGTTCTCACGGTTCTCATTATCTTAGTGGTTCTCACCGGATC